>JACXIV010000042.1:50169-361510 GCA_014737475.1 Bombus confusus
TTTGATACTTCAATATAAAAATATAAAATACTTTTTAATTATAGCTAATTAAGGAAACCTATTTTGATATCTTATTATGTACATTGTAAACTTATAGAAAATATAATTGATTTTCATGTATTTGATTAATGTATAAGTGTACAGGGAATAATACTTAATTTTATTAACTGTACGTAAGTATATGGCCGCCACTGTATATAACACATTAAACAAAAATTTGCGAAACTAAATCTAATCAGAAACTGACTTATTTACATGCCGATTATATTATGAACTAACTAAGAAGAGCATTAAAAATTTTCATAAGTAATCGGTATCTATGTGAAAATACATACCAAAATGATATTTTAAATTTGTTTCATATACATGCACACTAATTTGTAACATACACACAATATTATTTTTCTAAATAAACTGAAACACAAAATATATAATGTATTTTATATGTAATTTTTTAACTTTGATACCTAATAAATAATTTTATGATCTTCAAGGTGGACAATTTTTTACTTAGGAATATGTATATACAAGAATTTGCAATATAATAAATAATAAAAACAAAAATAATAATAAGTAGTATAAAAATATACATACCTTCAGAATCATGTATGTCAGATATTGACCTATGAAGAACCGTAACCCGTCGAACTTCTTTTTGATTAGCTACAAAATAAAAATATGTGAATTAAGAAAATAAATTTAAATACTATATCAAATTAAGAAATGTTTATATTAATTTATAAGAAAAAATTATTGCTGTACTCCCAATTTTGAAATTTGTTTTTTTTTTAGTGAAATAGTACTATTTACAGATGTTTAATGTTAAATTTTTTAATAACTGATATAATGAAGCATGCTTTGAATAATTGATATAATTTGTCATTTAATTTTTAAATTATACATTATATCAAATAACATAAAAAATCATAGTAAACAAAACTTTTTTGAGGGAAAAGTATGTCAAAATCAATAAAATTTCGAATCAATAGCTTAGGTAGTTTTTATCCCATAAATGTATATGTATATAAAGTTCCTAAATGTTTACACCTCTATTATATCAAAAATGCATATAATTATATTATTATCATTAATATTCGCATCATTATAGTATTTCATTGGGATTTTCGCTATATTAAGGCACAAGTAACAAGAAAAGTTTGACAATATTCATGTACAACAATTTATAAAGAACTAGCTATTACTCGCGACTTCGTCCGTGTAGAACTGATATGAATTGAACTACGCGATTCTAGATTATTCACAGTCGTTTATAATGGAAATCAATATAGTGAATAGTATTCGAGAAATATTTGTAGGAAATGGCTATCGACTGTCGCCCGAGCAAGGTACAACCATATTATGGAAACCAAGCTGTGTTAATCCAAATTGGGTCGCATTTATGTTCATTGTTCGGTTCTCTGAGGAGCAAGCATAATAAAATATAGCCTACATCCATCTAGAAGAAATATAATTTCCAACAATGAAAGAATTATCCAAATTGGTTAAATAGTTTCTGTGATTACCTCTGACACATGCACATATGTAGGTACCTATGTACAGACCTTTTCTTTTTATAATATCAGTGTAAATTCGTATACATAATGTAACATTTATATTTGTATAAGAATGATTTTGTTTATTAGCTTGATATCCATTTCTTTCAGAGCATCATGATATATTGAACTATGCATTCTTTTAGAACAAAACACATTCGTGTCTTTATTGCTCAACAGAAGTGTAACCATTTAGAGGAAATTCAAATGATATAGTTTTTGTCATACGAGTGTTAATAGAAATTAGAAATTTTCATGTATTACTTACTTTTCTCATCTGCTTTAACTAAATGTCTTTGATTTGCTTTTGCATTACTTTTGACGACTCTGGAAAAAAAGATCACTTTTTCATATCCAAAATATGTTAAAAGTTCCAAGAAGATATATATTAAGAAGAAAATATAGATATTTACTCTATACACATATGTATAGTATAACTATATAAACATATTTGTTAAACTGTTCATATAATAGCAAAGCAAATTGAAGAGTTTCTTGTTTACTATTGATAATAAATAAATGTGTACGTATTTCATTACAAAAAAGAAGAAATGTAATATAAAATAAAAAAAATATTAAAAAGAAATATAAATTTTATTTAATTTAACTATGAAATATTTCAGAAAAAACTACTTGTTATTTATATGTATAATGCAAATATGTATATATATGTGTGTGTGTATATGTAATATATGTATAAAGCAAATACAAAAATATATACTGAAGTTAAGTTTCTCAGGAAGATTTTACATAATGTATTTTCAAATATATGTAATTAATTTTTTTTCAATTATAATTACACAATACTTCAATATGTTTAGCAATATTTCATGTCAGTAAAAATACATTATGTTAGTCTTAATTTATCAGATATAGACATGTATTTTTAATAAATATACCAGTTCTCAAGAGTATATATACACATCTTCTTGTAAATAAAATTTTAAAAAATATACAAGATGTCCTATGGAAATAAAGACGATTAAATACCTTGAAAAATATAAAGAAATATGGGAAAATATTTTGGACCAAAATTATAGAACATGAAAAATAACATATAACGTTATTAGGTTGTCCGAAAAGTGTCTTTCTTTTACAGACAGGTTTTTTACAGCAATGCATCTTTATACAAACATGAAACCTAACCTATCGAACGTTGTGATCTTTATCTTAATAGAACAAAATGGATCATACGTAATTCGATAAAATAATATAAAATAACAAATGTTATGCATCCATTATTTCCTTATAAAACGAAAGAAACTATTCGGACGACCTAATACTATTCATTTGGCTTGTGATAACCTTAAAAAACTGCAGAAAAGTCATAATTAAATTTTAAAAGACATATTTTTTATTGCATATTCTTGTACCTAATACTGAAACGTTTCCAAAACACTACCTATTTCTATCTTGCACAAACCACATTTTCAAGATATCAACTTTTAAATTTCATACCATCATGAGTATCATTCTATATAGACTACAAGAAGATTATTCAGTCTGACTTCTTACATCATATACAGAGTGGTTGGTAACTGGTGGTACAAGCGGAAAGGGGGTGATTCTACACGAAAAAAGAAGTCGAAAATATAGAATAAAAAAAATAGAATAAAAAAAATATAGAATAAAAAAGTCGGATAGTAAGTTAATAGGTAGGAAAACACTTTGGTCACATTGGAAGTGTTTATCGACATAACGTCAATCGAGACAATGATCTACAGTGAGATCCGTTATAACGAGACGTGATAAAGTGCACGCGTACCGAGCGAAAATTCAGTCGATTTTCTCGAAAACAAAGCCTCAAACGAAAAATTTTTATTCTATATTTTCGACTTCTTTTTTCGCGTAGAATCACCCCCTTTCCGCTTGTACCACCAGTTACCAATCACCCTTTATAATTTCTTCAGCATAACATAACTGCTGGTAACATATTAACTTAGAAAATTTATATCTTAAGAATGACTTATACAAAAGACACAAGTAGGTAGAAATTTAAAAATACTCCAATATTGGGTATAATAATATACAATAACAAAGTACATGTTTCCATGACTTTCCAAGATAATCACAAATTCAAATAAATATTGACATCATCTACTTTTCTTAATATTTAACTTTTATCTGAGATATTTTTCCGCATTTTTCATATTTTCGTAAGATATTTAATTACATCCATTTAAACTAAATATACTATTAGAAACTTTTAACTTTTAAGGAAAAAATAGAAAGATTTTATGTTTCTGTAGTAGAAAGTTTAATTCATATAGTATATCATAAATACTTACTCATTAACAACTCCCTTAAAAGCAGACTGTACTAATCTCGCAGACTGAATTGGCACTGTCCTATTTAATCTTTCTGCTCGTCTTCTACTTAACTCGGTTCGTAAATCACTTTCTTTATCAACTACTAGATCTTCAAAAATGGCATCCATATCCTCACTTGATCCATCCGAAATAACATCTTTGCGTTTCTTACACTTCTTATCTTTCCCGATACGTTCAGAAAGAGGAAGTTCATTTTTTAATTTTCCCATTTGATACAATTCCTTGTCGCGTTTCTTCTTCTTTTTTGATGATCTTTCTTTTTCTGAATTTTGAGTTTCTAAATCCAGACATGAATTAACAGAACTTGTAATAGCAATAGGAGAAGCATTTTCTATGCTTTGATCAAACTCTTCAAACTCGTAATGAGTATCTAAACATAAATCTGTTTCTTGAATACCATAATCCTCTGTAATTTTGTTAACTTTTCTTACATTTCCTGTTTGAATATCTCCTCCTTCTAGCGATTCTACCTTCTTACTTGTATTTTCTTTTTTATTTAATTTAATTTTTTTATTAGCATTAATTGGATCTATAGGCCTTGTAGATTCAAATTTTCTTCGCCTGGCTTCTAATACAGGATCATTAATTATATCAGCAGTTTCTTTTTCTATCATAGTAGCATCCTCAAAACTTTCTTCTTTATGTTTCATTTTTACACGATTTATTTCTGGAGACACCCTACTTTTAATTATCGGGGATGATTCCTTGGCATATGATGGACTACATGTTCCATCTGGAGTAATAGATCGTGGTCCATGTTTACGAGATAGTTCTTTAGGCGACCATCTTGGCGATCTTCTTCGTCTAGGGGATAGACGAGGTGAATTCCTAGGTGATGACCATGGTGATCTACGTGGTGATAATCTTGGTGACCTCGATCGTGGTGACATTCTTCGTGGTGATATTTTTGGTGACATTAAACGTGACGATCCTCTTCGAGGGGATAATCCAGGAGATCTTGATTTAGGTGATAATCTACGCGAGGGTGATGTTCGTCTAGGAGATATCTTAGGTGATCTTGATCTTAGTGGTGACCTAGATTGAGGAGATAATCTCAATGGCGAAAATTTTGGAGAACGTGATCGTGCCAACCTTGGAGACTTAGTTATGGATATTTTAGGTGAACGTATTGGTCTAGGAGATCTGGAATGCGGCGAAAGTTTCGGAGATCTTCCTCTTGGAGACAAACATCTCTTAATAGGTGATCTCATTGGAGACTTATTTGGAGATCTACGTGGTGATAATCGTGGTGATCTCGATCGTGATGAAAGTTTAGGTGATCGTGATCGCGGAGAATAACGTACTGGAGACTTTCGAGGCGACCTATACCTAGTTATTTCTCGCTGAGATTTTTTTGACTGCCTACTAGGTGATCTTCTAGGAGATCTTCTAGGTGATTTCTTCCTTGATCGCGATCTTGGTGATAATGATCTACGTTTTTGTGAAATTCGATTAACTGTATGTGGAGATATAGATCGTCTTTCACTTTTTATGATGATTGTTGCTGGTGCTGGACTATAACTTTCTTTTCGAATATTGCTATCTTCTGTTCTGTTTTTCTGACTTATATTCTTATTTATCTCATTCTTTTTCATAGCTTCTCTGTTTTCTTTTCTGTTACTTTTCTTTTCTTTCCTTTCGGACGGTTTATCAACATTCATTTCCCTTTCCATTTCATCCATTAAGCGTTCTAAGCTATCTTCCTCTTCAAGATCAGCCATTATAATGATATCATCATCATCATCATTGACTCCACCTTGATCTTCCTCAGCCTTTTTTAAGTTTTCCACAGTTTCTGTCTGATTTTCAACTATTGTGGATATTTTATCACCCACACCATCTTTCTCAACAGTTTCTGATTTTGTAACTGTATTTTTTTGTTCTTTATTATCTTCTTCATCGGAAGCACTCCCATTATCTTTGAAACGATGAAATTTTGATACATCTAAAAATATTATATTTATATAGTATTTAAGAGAAAACATAAAAGACATAATAATTATTTATATTACATTATTTTACATACCTGTAGAATAAGACTCAATACTGGGAACAATTTTTTCTACTGAACAAGCTAAATCAGTTTGCTGCAGCACAGAGCGTTCATCTACAGGAACTATTGCTATCAAATTTGGATTACGTGGACTCTGATAATATAAATTCTGTAAAAAATATATAATATTTAAATAAAACTCATAGAATATTTATTAAAAAAAAAACTAAACTTTATATATAATCTAAATATTTGTAATAAAAATTTAATCTAAACTCTTGTCTTTATAATTGTATTCATTGCTACCTTTATTCAAACTATTATCCAAGTTACTTATGGCTCTCATATTGTAAACAACAAATACTGAAATATTAATTTTGATTAATAGTTCTCGAGTTCATAAACTAAAATTTCATCAAAATTCAAGATCAAATATTTTATTTATTATATTATATTTTAATTTGTATCATAATAAAAAAAATTTCAAATCTTAAAAGTATCAATAATGTGCGATGCAATCAAAAAAAGATTATGATTCAAAATAAGTCAAGATAATAAATACTTTGAAAATGAATTGAACTCAATTAAGCAAAATTAAACACATAGAGATATCTGCTATCTGATATAACAAATTTCACTAAAAATATCAAAAGTTATGTGCACTGAATTATATTCATGGTGTGTATTTTAAACAAAAAAAAATTATAGTATAAATATGCATTAAACAATAATTTTTTAAGAACTTCATAACGTCATATTATTAAAGATATTTTTAAATATAGAAAAATTATATTTTATATTGTTTATATACAATATATTCTGTATAATTAAATTGGTTTTTTATTAAATTATAATATTATGATTAGACTACAGATTTTTATGCATTTATAGAAAATTTTAAAGTGTATATATAAAGAATATGTAAAATACTGAAAATAGAACACTTGTCGTAATATTTAGTATGTGAAACATATCTCTGCACAGGTATAACTTCTTTAGTTATGGTCAATGCTAGGCTACATAGTGTTGAAGGAGGCTAAGGGAAAAAGAGTGAGGATCTGGGTTGGGGTGAAAACATGAAAATTTAAGGAGAAGGTAAAGAGGGAGGTGAAAAAGAATCTAGTGAAAGAATGCCTCCATGGAGGAAAGGGAGGAATACCTGAGAATGAACAGAATTAACATAGTAATAGTACAGTTAAGAAGGAAAAGAAGGGAAAACATCTCAAGGAAACTAAAAGAGAAACAAAAAAGTACGAAAACAAGTGCAATACAATAAGATTATGCAATTAAAGTATAACCAAAGACACAAGCATATAAGGACTGTGCAATTGCCCAAATACTTAAGTAGAGAAGGAAAAGAAGAAAATCAGCAATTGCTGACATTAGTAAGATGTGGATTGATGGAGACATGAAACAGATATTAGAAGGAAACTGAAAAAGGTGAAAGTAAAAAAAAGAAATGCGAGGAAGAAGAATGGGAGATCATTATATGGGAGATAATATTGAAAAAACAAAGCTATAAACAAGGTAAGGAAGTTGAATAAAAACAAGCAAGAGAGAAGGGTATCTAGGGCAATAGACTAATTCAGAAATGTGATGTAAAAGAATTTAATAGAAAATGAGGCTAATTTAGGAATATGTGTGTAGATGAATGAAAAAATTTTATAATAATACTTCAAAAATAAAAAGAATTTATTATCATAACATCCCTTTTTTAAAAAAGAATAATCAATATTTTAAATATTTTTTAAAAATACCTAAAAAAGAATTCTAATTCAGAAAAATTCACTTGTATATGAAATGAGTTATTACCAACTAACACTGATGTTTTTAAAATTTCAAAAACTATCTTACACAAAAAATATTTTTTAATGAGATATATGAAATATTTGTAAATAATTTTTCTATAAGGTTTGTAAAACCTTTTATTGTTTTTATAAAACTGTTAAATTTACTCTTTACATTTAATTATTTTATAATAACAGTTATACATACATACAGGGTGGGGCATTTTAAACAGGTCACCTGAATAACTCGCTTGTTTTTGAAGGTAGGAGAAAATGCATTAGACCAAATTTACTTAGTATCGGGGGGCTCATAATCTGGTATTACCAATTTTTCTATAGGTGGAGATGTCAAGGAGATATGAAGATCAACTCTGTCTTTTTAAATGGAACAGTATATTTTTTTACTTACATTCTGATAGAGTGTTTCAAGGCAAATACAATGACCTATCGGGTCCACCGCCTCCACCTACAGAAAAATTGGTAATACCAGATTATGAGCCCTCCCATACCAAGTAACTTTGGTCTAATGCATTTTCTCCTACCTTCAAAAACAAGCAAGTTATTCAGGTGATCTGTTTAAAATCCCTACCCTGTATATTGAAAGCATTAATTTAAAACTAACAAAATAGGCCAATATTATTTTATATACATAATTAAAGTATAACATTTAAATATTATACTTTATTTTATTAAATATATAAGATATACAATTACTTCAAGAAATTCATTTTACATAAAAGATATATTTTTTTTAATGGAAACATCATTAAGTTGTCGATATAAAATTATATGTTATTTAAAATAATGTTAAGTTATTGATATTATAAGATATATTACTTTAATTCTATTCACAAATGAAATCTTTTATGTAATTCTATTTCTGTTTGCACTGTAAATTGCTAATTGCTGTAAAAAAAGTAAAGACTGAAAATAATAACAAACTTTTGAACAATTCTTATTTTTCAATATTTTAGTTCTCAAAGTTTAAAATAATGTGATTTTTTACATTAGAATATTATTCTAAAATATTTCTATTAAAAGTAAATATAGTTTGATGTATTTACGAACAATTGAAATGCAAAATAGATAGCTATAATATAAGTAAATTTAATGTTCTATCATATGAAACCTTGTACACAAAACTACCTAAGTATACAAAACTATATATTTGATTATAACATAAATAACTCCGGTCAAATAAAGAAAAATATTGAGTTTAATCGAATTTACTTATGTTACAACCTAAAGTTGCCTTCTAATAATAATAAACTTTAAAACATAATCTCATTCAATATTTTTTCCTTTGCAAGATTTTAAAAGGAATTTACATAAAATGAGCATATACATTACATTATTTCAAAATTAGAATGTTTAAATTTTAAATAATCTATTCTTTATAAAATTTATTATAAAATATATGTTATTTTTTGCTCATAATCTTATATACATAATTGTCGTAGTAACATAATATTTCTTTTTAATTACTAATTAATCAAAATTAAAAACATTAATATTATTTTTGTATAAATATCAATTTACAAGTATAAAAAATATTATATAACATGAAAGATAGTTTTCTATTCTACCTTCTATTCATCTTCTATTCTATATAAAAAATTTCCATTTTCCTATAATGGATAATGACATCAATAATGACTGGATAAAAAATATAGAAATCTCTATTGTCTTATGTAGATTTTAAATAAATTTCATAGTAAAATATTTAAAATGCCTTAATATACAATATAAAGTAATATTTATGAATTATTTTATCTCAACACACATTGTTAAAAAATACATAGCAGGTGATCGTTAAAAATTAGATATAGTGAGATTAGGACTAACAAAATTTCTAAAATTTTAATTCATAAGTATTATAGCTATAATTAAAAACTTACGCCATTCTGTCGCTGTTGTATTCGGTTATGAAAATATCCTCTTCGTAAAGGTCGTTGACCTTTATATGATGTGTGAGATGTTTGTATTACATCTGAAATAGTTTTCTGTGGTGGGGGTTGCTTTTTATTATGTACAGTGTCTTTTGTCCTTAATGACTGAAGAGCTGCAAGTCTTAAAGCTTCCAAATCTTCGTCATCCTCATCATCATTCTTTGTATTTTGATGGGAAGGTATAATCATCTACAAGAAACAATAAATTTAATTTCAATATATGAAATACACATCTAAAATTTTTCAGTAATAAACATAATTACATATATTTTATAATAACATATTACTCCAAACATTAAAAATAAAATATAACAATACAATTATTATATATATCAACATAATAAAATTATTTTGTAACTTAACACAGTAATTAAACAAAATTATAATACACAGTACTTCTTTTACAATATTTCTCAATGATATATATATAAACAAGTTTAGTCACTATCGAAGCAAAAAACATTATAAATTAATTTATGCATTATTAATTTTTATATAATTTTGGAGTAACTTCTACGTATAGTTTGCGACGACGTTATATACATCATATATTCAATTAATAATTAAATAATAATTTATGTTCATTTATTAATTATTGTAATATATTTGTGCTTACCTTTTGACGATAATCCATTTTATCCAAGTTGTAATTGTAGAAAAATCTGTAGTTGACACCAGTAACACGAAGGTCCAGCAATTGCATTAATAACTTTATACGCTGCGCGTAGAATATGATTTTATCTTACAAATAATCACAATTTGCATTACAACTACATCGCAAAATTAAGCATTCCTTTTAATCAATCTTTTGATAATTATAAATCCTACGGACAATGTTGCACACTTTGTTACCCCCCACCACATATAAATAAAAATGGCGTGAGCGCTCATAAAATCAAAGGTCTTCGACTACAACGTATTATATGATGTACGACCAGCTATAGATTTCTTTTTCCCTGTTAAGTCCATTTTCACTAATTTTATGTGATGTACTTTAATAAAAAATTGTAACTTTCTTCTTCAATAGAAATATGGTTAGTACTATATAAACTATGAAATTATTAATTACATTTCAAATTAATCAGTTTAATAACATTTAGTTCACAATGATGATATATTACTTCTAATTGTAAATTTAACTATAAAAACTACAGCGGAAATTGCAAACGGTAATTTTTTAAATTGTACATATAATGCTAAATTATTATTATATGCTTATATGTATATATATGATTATATCATTTAGTATAATAAAAAGAATTACTTTTCGATTAACATACGATGTATGTTATGAAATAATTACTAAAATTATATGTACATATATTAAGTTAGAATTTTTACAGTTTCAAAAATTTGTAAGAATAAACTTCAACGAATGTTTAAATATATCTATAAAGCTAGCTTTAGGTATTCTTTTAAATTGTATTAAACTAATAACTGTAGCCTTAATTATTATCTTTATGTCTGTTGCTCAATAAATAACCTATGTATATTTTTATATTTAATGACGATATACTTTTCCTTTTTATTTATCTATACATATTTTATATTCACATTGCTTTATATATATTAAATACATATTTATATTTACTTTGAACATTATTTACGTTTTAAATCTTAACTTACATTATAAGAAATACATATTAAATATATATTATATTACGTGTGTACATATTTTATATAGTTTATAGTTTATTTAGGATGTTATACATTGATTTTACGAAATAAATTTTTTTATTCTTTTAAATAATGAGATTAGATAATCATTTAATACAATCCTTGTTTATGAAAGGAATCATTTATTGGATTTTTGTATTGTTTAGAATTCTGTTTTTTTTGATCGCATTAACAATAAGTGTTTAAAGAAATGCTATTACGTATAGTAGGCTTTAATTATTACGATTAGGTTTAAAATATAACTGCAATTAAGTTTTGTAGGTTATAAGGATAAAATTAAGTAACAAACATGAATGTCTTATATTTATATATGTAACTTCCTGTCATAGTTACGGCTGTAAAACAGATATCTCCGATTAAGATTTTGTTTGGTATAATGATATTGATATCCATATTATATGTAATACAAAAGAAGTTGTATTACAATGATTTATAGTATTCTGGAGATCCAGAATATGCTATATCAAAAAATATTACGAAATTAAAATTCGCTGATTGTCTAAAAATAATTAAAATGAAAAGAATGTTTATATGTTTTCTTTTTCTTCCAGTAGTTTCCTGCATAGCTTAATATTATCTTGTTTAAGATTTAATTTAAAATTCGATACATGGTTCATTCTGAATCTTCTATGTCTGCTTTGCTATGCTATTTGATGATTTATTAGGATTTGTATACTAGTAAATAGAAAGTTGACAAAATATCAAATAGGTTAAACTCTGGTTTAATGGACACAAAATTGTTGCCTTTTTAAATTGCAATTAAATAGTTTTCATTGCGTAGAATCCAAGTCTTAAGCACAGTCTCCACCGTTCAAAAGTATGCATATGTGAAACTGAATATTCTTAACATATTTTACAGGTTAGTATAACCATATTGCTTCTATCCGTAATCTTATTGGTCCGCACAGATGAACATTGAACTGAAATTCATCGAACATTAGTTTGTACTAGAGTAATCAGCTGCTTAATGGCAGCCGGAGAATAAAACAACCCAAACGTAATCTAATACTCACGATTCAAAATCCCGCTACAATATGGCCTATACCCTCCTGCAGTTGTTACAACCAACAGCTCCACTCACTCATTGGACGAATCGTAGATAGAGACAACATGGCGTTAAAGTAAGATGTCAAATACGCTAAAAACGCTTAACTTTGCATACTTTTGAACCACTGGATTTCTAAAGTTAAGACTTTCATTTTTTTGTTTCCATGCATTGAAAACTGTTACATTGTAATAAAAAAAGGCAAAAATTTTATGTCCGTTAAACCGAAGTTCAACCATCAAATACGCTAAAAATAATTCGACTAACAATATAAGTAGACTCAGAGTGGAAATTTCCTTCCTGTCTTAAGCTATTAGCTATTATGGACAATCACCTTGTTGAGAATTTGTTATATAACTCTATCCAAACTCTTCCAATGCAAACAGTTATACTCTGTACTTAAAATGACTCCTATCCATTATTTTTAATATGGTTCAATGCAGATTTTCTTCTTTCAATAACATTAATATAATTTTCATTTCTGGAACTGCAATTTTTTGCATTTTGAGTCATGTTTACGTTTTATTCCGATAAATGTGTTAACTGCATAAATAACTATGAGAAATGATCCTGAAGCTTCTTTGAATATGATATGATCTATTATAGTTATGCAAATGCAAACATTGCAAACATTTTATAATACAGTTGCTAAAATTTTCCTGAAGATATATGTAATCCATTATATACCTTTTATTATTTATTTTTATTGATCAACTGTTTGACAATCATGAATTATATTATAATATACAAAATGTTAGAAAAGAATGTTTTAAAATTATATAATCTCAGTATCTATTGAGGGAAATAAAAAGTTTCCAATTAACATATTTAACTCTTAAACTCAATTCTTTTGATGTCGTGTCAAGCTTTATGTCTATGACATTCTTCAATTGAATAATAGAGATAAAAGAGAATGTATTTTTCAAAATAAAAGTTCTGAAGCATGATAATAAGCATCATACAGTTTTTCATATGCACATGTTACTAAGAAGAGAAAATTCCAACTTGGTTCACACTGATTGCAATGAAATTTAGGAATGATAATAGACCTAAATATGAAATAAACATATCTGTAATTTAGCTACAAATGGCCAACTAATTAAACTGCATAATGTATTTTAAGTTTGAACAAACCATATATTGCTGCATTCAAGTATTAAAGCAGGTTATTCAAGAATGATTGTGACATAACGACAATCATATAGGACTTGGAACTTTTGTGTCTCAGGTTTTTATTCAGTTGGGGGAATTTCTTTTTGAGAATAATTACATCACATGTTACAATTATGGAAGTTTGAATTAATTTATATGTATTCTGTTATAAATTATTTTGCATCTATTATTAATAAAACAGTTTCATATGAAAATAATATATACTTACATGTTACAATTTAAGGTAAAATGTAGTTTATTTTATTAATGTAAAGTTATTTAATTACTTTAAGAATGATTTACATATTAAACTAAATACATAAACAAAACTAAGTTACATAAATGTATAAATTGAATATAACATGTATTATAAAAATATTTACACATGTAATTTAAAGTATACAAGGTAGGTAATACAATGCTATTCTGACAATACACTTGTACAAGCTGCATAGACAAACAGTTGAAATTTACCAAAAAAGCAATAGAAACATAAATTTATATAACCATCAACATTTCGCGAAAGAAAACTAATCACATGAACTATTATAATTATATGTATATATGCAGGGAAATTGATGTAATTCACATTTTGAAAAACTTTTCTATCATTAGTTAATTTGGTAGTAAATCATACAAATTTTATCATCCGTTTATATACAAATGCTTGTAGTTAATGATATATTAATGAATGTATTTTTACAACGTCATTCCAAATACTCAGGCTTCGGTTTTCTCTAAGAACCCTGCGCACAGTTTTATCACTTAAAAATGTCCTCTCTGCTTACAATTTACGTCTCATAATATCATAAAGTCATTTGCTACTACCATCGACCTATGACTTGTACGAAGTACGCTGTGGCTGCGGCCCACGCGTCGTTCGGTTTGAAGATCACTGTGCTCCTCGCTGCTCGAGCTACTCTACTTTTGTTCATGCAAGGAGGTTTGCTCGTGCACAAGGATATTTTGTCAATAACTAAACAACCAAGCTGAAAATGCAATCCTTTTATTCTTGATTTTTGTCTTATTCTGGCTTTAAAAATCATCCCTTAAATCTATTTGCATCTATATATATATATATATATTAAGTCGACCTATATAGTATATTAAGTACATATCCATAAAAAAGTTATGTATTGAGTAAAAAGTTAAGTATTGAATTGAATATGTAATGCATTATGTAATGTCATAAAATTAATTAATATTCAAATTAAAATGAATTAGAATCAATTAAAAATTTTCTTTGCAATGATCGATATAAAAAGTATTACTTAAAGTTTTTATTCAGCTTGCGAGAAGTTAATCCATCGCATTCACGTTCTAGCAAGGTATTTAAATTACATTAGCTTAATCTATTTACAATTTACATATATGGTACGAGGCAGCATACTAAGTATTAGTATTAGTAATTACTAATTATAATTTATTTTAAATTACAATTTCTTTTTAATCTTTTTTCGAAAGAGAATTTTTTAAATATATCTTTTCAAAGTCCAAAATATAACAAATAGAATTAAATTATATAAATTTTTACAATTTATTTCTTTTTATTTAAATTATATTAAATATTGGAAAGTCTTTTCATGATGAGACGAACATCGCATGATTGATCTAGATTTAATTAAGAAAAAACTTTATTAAAAATTAATCATGAATATCACAATAAACAAATTATCATTATGTGACATTTATATAATAAATTAATTTCTTTTGATAGGATTAATATTTCAATTAGTAAACTTATATCTTTTTAATCCATTCCTTCTTTAATCTATTTTTTTATAAAAAATTCATCCTTTTTTGAAATTATGAATCCATTCAAAATTATTAAATCACTGATGCATATATATATGTAAATCATCTTAAATCTTATTGTTAATGATTAGGATACCCTAGATTCTTATTATTAATGTCTTTTATAATATTTAAAAACTTTATTTTCTATCGGAGTGTGCGCACAATTTACCCGAATACGGATTCCTCAAGTGGTGCATGTTCTCATATCTTTCTAATGTTCTATCAATTCTAATATCTCTAAAACGGAATAAAATAAGTCTATTCTTGTACATTATTGAGTACTATTTAGTAGAAAAAAACTAGACAATAGATATTTGATAAAATGTCTCAAGACTACATTCACGCGTGCGAAAGGGCGGAATTGTTAGGATTGCCGATACCTAGCCAAGAAGAATGGAAAGAAACCCAAAGAATAGAAGCCGAGAATATTAATAATGATAACGATGAAGTGACCGAAGTAATTATAATTTTATCTTTTACTAAACAAAAATCAAATTAATGTACCTTTCTATGCATTATAAGTATAGTCTTAATGAGTTCTAATTTCTACTGTTGTAAGTTTAATCTTAATAAGTTTCTCTTTAGCCTCTATGTTTCTCTTATTTGGAATGTAATTAAATAGGCAATAAATTTCTTACACAAATTTCAAATTAATAATTTGACAATATATCATCAGTTTAATATAATTTATAGAATCTGGATTCTTCTAATGAAGCTGCGCATCGAATAGGTGGTGGATTAGACGAATTAAATAGTATTCTTAGTGCTACGCAGAAGAAGATTAACAGATTCAAGGTTAAACACTTTTACCTAATATCATTATTTTATGACATTTATTTTTTATTCATTATTTTTTGATAAAAACAACTTTAATGATTATATCTAAACAATCATTGTCAAGTAGAACAAGCATTTCTTAACATCTTGAACTAGTTTATTATTATATAAACTATATTATATAAACTAACTTTATAACATGAAAGTATTTTACAGACTGTTTGTGGCAGTTTGGGTACCCTATTGAAAGTAAAAGTTGGATCCAAAAACATCACACCAAATCATAAATTCATTGAACGAAACCATAATGGGGAAAAAGATATTGATTCTGAAACATCTATTAGTGAAGAAAACTTGATAGTAGAATTATCCAATGACAAGAAACACATAGAAAACAAAGAAATTAATACAGTAATACCAAAAACAATCAATCTCAATGAAAAGATGGGATCTCATTTGGATAAGTTAGACTCTCTCATAACTAAAGCAGAAAGTGCTCAGTATAGCATGCAGTATCAAACAAAACAGATGAAGAAATTTTTGAAGTAATTCTTCACAGGCAAAAGTAGTACTCTATTCTAATATTATCAGGTCTCTTTCAAACTTACTCATTATTCATAGTACCATGCTTGAAAAACCATACAATTTCAAATCTGTATTGCTTATGTATGGTAAAGATAGACATAGATAACAGACTGACAAATATACAAAGATCACTAAATTACTATAACATTTATCAAATATATATATACAAATGAGTAATGGACATTTTACATTCTAAAAAAACAAATATTTATTTTGCTTGATTGCTTATTACTCTCTAACTGCATATCAGTGTGCTATGTATATATATTTATTATACATATGTATATTTAATATATATTTATAATATATTATTTACAATATATATATTATGATATATATTTAATATACATATTTCCATACAGAAGCATTATTGCTTTTCTAAAATCTTAAGACACACTCAATAAAATGAAGTAATAACATTAAGGTGACTGGGTAAAACTTGTTCTTCCTAATATTTTCATTAAATCATATTCATGTGATCTATTCTCATAATACAATGGCAATTAAAATTTTTTTTGTAAACATGAAACATAAAGCAAACAATTTATCAATATTCAAACAGTTATAAGTTAAAATTGATTTTTTCTATGAAAGAAATATTAAAACAGTCAGTGTTAATATTAATTATCAAGTGGATAGTATATGTGTATGTATTTTTCGTTAATGATTTTATTATAAATCGATGTTAATTATAATTGCAGTTATTGCACTGCAAACATAACTAATTTAAAACATAAACAATGCTTATTTAGCTAATTTTAAATTTTAGGTATAATTTTCTTTTTGTGTTTTCTAATTATATGTTACAAATTACAATTTTTTATTAATTTATATCGTATAATCTCAGTAAGTAAAATGAAATTTATTTCCTGCTGTATGTTGTATTTAAATTTATTCAAATTGATAATATATTTATCCTAAAATATTTAAATTTTGTATGAAAATTGCTTTAGAAACAGCTCAGATTTTACAATATTGTGAGCATATATAATTAAGATAATTATATACATTATATTATTTACTTATGTTACATCAAAGTGAACATATATCTAATATAGAAAATGTTATATCTTGTTGTTAGTTGTTTGTTTGAAAATGCATAATATTTAACATCTATTTTGTTAGCATGTTTATGCAAAAATATTAATTTTAAGCAAGAGTGAACAATTTTTCCTAATATTAACAATAAAAGAATTTATAGAAAAATTAATAACCTTATAAAATGTAATTGTTACAAATAATTTATTATTGTTATAAAGATGTTGCAGTACCTGAGATCAGGTATTAGACAATATTAACGTGCCATGTACATACAATAATATGAGTACATATATACGTACATAGTATGGGTTGTTAAAAAACGATGAATTTTCTTTTCTATCTAGCTATTGTTATAAAAGTAAAATTTTTATTATTACATTTATTTAGAAAATAAAATTTTCTAAATAGAGTTGATGTTTAATAATATTTAACTGTATTGAAACAAAAGAATTTTATTTTTACATCGAAGCGTAATGTCGATTAATAGCAATTTACAAAATAAAAGAAATTAAGTGCAAGAAACAGATATGTTATATAATAAATTTGTAAAAATGTGTTTCATACGGTAACTTTTGTGTTCGTAATTTTTATTTAAAATTCGTTTGCATGGATAGCAAAAAAAAATAATGTAACAGATAGTCAGTTTTATTCTTGTAACATAACTGTACTTGAATGAATAAACTGATATCTAAAATGGTATGTGTTAATCCTTATCTATTTTGTATTAGAATAATTAAATAACTTTGTAGGAATAAATGCATAATAAAAAGCCTACTTGCAATGAGCAATGTTCGTAGTTTGAAAAATATGTAACTGCATAGACTTTAATCTCGTTTTTATGTCAGTAAAACTGCCTCACAGAGAAGTTCTGTTAATATCGACGTTCCTGCAGGTAATAGACATTAATTTTCATCTAACTATGACGAAATAATTCCAAAAATAACAAAAAGGCTCATAAAGATAATAGTTTTCAAAATGTTAAAATCATTCGATTAGTCGAAATACTGAAAATCAATTGATAACGTCATATCAAATTATGTGAATGAGTTCAAGAAATGTACCTTGACGTTCGCTTGAACTCAATGATCATTCAAACCAAAAAAGTCATATAACCAAAAAAGAAAAGAAGAAATATTATACTTTATCATACATTTGCTGCTTATGATTCCAAAGTTTATCAAAATAACTACACTAATTTTAAAGTAAATAAATATTAATAAATATATAATAACTTATCTCCACGTATTTGAAAGCGTGGAGAATTAAAATCAAGATCAGAAATTTAATTTTAAATATGTCATATACTGAGAGTTACATAAAAAACAAATTAATCAAAGAATTAAACGCTTCACACGTGGTATGTATTTTGTATGATTCATCATATTTGCGTATATATTCCTTATTTCATTCTACTCTTTTCACTCTAACCTTAAATTTTCTATATAAACCTAGGTAGCTAAGTGTTATTTCTGAAATATATTTGTTAATCAAGAGCATGCTTGCAAATATAAGCTGTTGAAGTTTACTCAACATATATGATGCAAGAAAACACACAGATCTTGTTAATTTCACTATTTGCTCTCCTTTTGAGATGGTGTGTTACATATCATTCCTACAGCGGTGAAGGAAAGCCTCCAATGTTTGGAGACTATGAAGCTCAAAGGCATTGGCAAGAAATAACATTAAATGTGCCAATTGAGAAATGGTACATAAATACTACAAATAATGATTTACATTATTGGGGATTAGACTATCCACCATTAACGGCTTATCATAGTTTAGTGCTGGGCTATGTTGCCAATACGATCAATTCTTCTTATGTAAAGTTACATGAATCTAGAGGTTTTTCATCTGAAAGTCATAAATATTTTATGAGACTCAGTGTTCTTTGTGTAGATATTTTGGTTTATATCCCATCGGTAATATATTTTATATTAACTAATCAAGTATCTGAAAACTTTAAAAAAGTAGAACTGTCTATATTTGGTCTGAAAAGAAAACATATTAATCTTCTACTTATATTAATGTATCCAGGTTTAATATTAATAGACCATGGACATTTTCAATATAATTCATTTTCATTAGGACTGTTCATTAGTGCTGTTACATCTATACTCCAAAATTCGTTTATTACCGGGTCGATCTTATTTGTTGCAGCATTAAACTATAAGCAAATGGAACTTTACCATGCATTGCCAATTTTCTTTTATATACTTGGAAAATATTCACCTATGAAAGAACGGTTTTGGTCGTTTAATTTAGTAATGCTCTTCTATATATCAATTACAGTACTTTCTACATTCTTTATTATATGGTTACCTTTCATTAAAAGTTGGGAAACATTTGTAAGTGTCGTTCTTCGATTATTTCCACTTTCTAGAGGTGTATTTGAAGATAAAGTTGCTAATATTTGGTGCACAATCAATGTGATTTATAAATTACGTAATACTTTTGCAAACAAGGAATTAGCCAAAATTTGTTTAGTGACAACTACATTTGCAGTTTCACCGAGTTGCATAAATCTATATTTAAATCCACGGAAAGAGAAGTTTGTTATTTCCCTTATTAACTGTGCATTAGCATTTTTCCTGTTTTCGTTTCAAGTTCATGAAAAATCAATCCTACTGGTTGCAATTCCAGTTTTATTATATTTCCAAAACAATTTGTTTCCTTGCTTTTGGTTTTTAATAATTTCACACTTTAGTATGTTACCTTTATTTATAAAAGATGGTTTGTACATGGTATATTGGGCTACATTAATTTTTTATTTCGTTTTTGTTTTGTGGGTATATTCTGATGTGTTTGATAACAGCAAATTGTTGAGTAATATTAACTTAAAAAAGAATGCGCTTGTAACAAATCAAAGACAAATTAAAGCAAAGCTAAAAGACAAAGAAAATAAATCAACATTTATCAAATTGAAAAGAAATATGATACATTATAAGAATAATTTTGTTTTATTAAGTTATACTCCATCCTTTTGGAAAATAATTCCGTTTTATTGTTCGATTCTAGGAATAATAATGCTTTCTTTTATTAGTGGTTTTCTGAAACCTCCAAAGAGGTATCCAGATCTTTTTGCATTATTAGTTTCTACCTATTCCTGTGGACACTTTATTGCTTTCTACTTATACTTTAATTACAAACAATTTGTATATGAAAAATATTAAAAATTGAAATAAATCAGAAAAACAACTTAATTTATGTTATATTATTACCGTACTCCTTATTACATTGTTCTAATAAATTACTAAAAACTAATTATTTTTCTTTTTCAATGTAATTACACAATTTAAGATAATATTTCAGAAGAATATTGCATTATGATTTATTTACAAAACGTGTTGCAGCCACATGCTTAAACTGTTCACAATTATCTAATATTTACGCCGATAAAAATATTGTTTATGTGTATCATCACCTTTGCTGAAGCATTAGATAATTATATTCTTTTATGAGTTATCTGCACTGATAAATACTAGAAAAATACATTTTTTGTAAATTATATAATACTTTGCGGGAATTTGAACTTTACTCTATTACTGAATTCTACTTTTCTAAATTAGCATAACAACAATGTTATGAATACAAATTTAACCCTTTGTGGTCGGTAACTTTGTAACAATATGCTATATCGTTACAGAGAAAAGAGTTGATTGACCTTAGAATAATTAATAATAAGAAACAATTTCTCCACAAATTTATATAATTTATCCGTTAATTTATCCGGATATGAATAATATTTTTATAATACAAATCTAATTTTATTTTCTAAAAAATTATTTGTATTGAAAGTAAATATTTACATATATCATTTAACATAAATTTTATGTTAAGAAGATCATAAAGTTCCCAATAGTATTAGAAATATGTAGATTGTTTTGTTATTATATGTATTAAATAATGTTCATATTATTTTTAAATGTTGTTACAGGAAGTCATAGATGAATCTGATGGTTGTGGCACTAAGTTTTCTGTAACAATTGTTTCCAGTGCATTTGAAGGCAAATCTTTAATTAATCGACATAGGTACTACATTTTTAAAGTCCTAAAAAATTTTAAAAATTACGAATTTAAAAATTTTAATATTTCAGGTCAGTACATTCAATACTAGAAGAAGAACTTAAAACAATTCATGCATTCAAGCAAAAGACATTAACACCAGCAGAGTGGGAAAAGAAGGAAATGATAAAAAGGTATTTAATAATTGATTCACTTATGATTGATTTTAATGTATCATCTCTAAAGTATATTATTTTATTTCCATTAATAGCTTCACAAACTAGACTTGAGAAATTTAAAATGATTCAGTTTAAAGTGTCTGCTCCAGGAAAAGTAATTCTTTTTGGAGAACATGCTGTGGTATATGGAAAAACAGCTGTTGCTGCCAGTGTAGATTTACGTACAGTTCTAAATTTCACTGAATTACCTGAAACAGAACAAATTGTTAAGATATGTTTTCCTAAAGTAAATTTATTTATTAATGTACCTTTGCAGCAAATACAAAATTTCTTCTTTACTAACAAAGACATAGAATTTGTAGAAAATTATGAAGCATTTTATAACAAAGTAAAAGAATTTGTCTCCATTATTAGTTACGCAAATCTGCAACAAAGATTAAGCCTGGAAGCATTCTTTTATCTTTTTATTTATGTTACGCAAAAGGAAGAGATTGAAGTGAAACCATTTCAAGTTCATTTAAATACAGAATTGGGAATTGGTTCTGGACTTGGTAGTTCTAGTTCCTTTGCAGTTTGTCTCGCTGCGTGTTTTTTACATTGGTCGCGTTTACAAAAAGATATTTATAAAATATTAGATTTTTCTATATTAGACACTATTTCAAAGTATGCTTTAAATTGTGAAAAAATTATGCATGGAAATCCCTCTGGAATAGACAATTCTGTCTGTACATATGGGTCAATAATAGAATTCAAAAAGGATGATTATGTAAAGCCAATAAGTAACGTACATGCTCTAAAGATTTTACTGGTAGACACAAGAGTAAATAGAAGTACAAAGTCTTTAGTTGAAAGACTATTAGAACTGAAACATAGATACCCAGTTATTATTGATCTGATTATGAGTTCTATAGACAATATATCCAAAGAAGTAATTAAAATTATTGAAAAACTGAAGACAGTTTCTACTGACGATGAATATTTTCTTGAAGGATATAGACAATTAATGGTAAGTATTTTATTAAAATATAATATATTGCTAATAATTATTAGAATAATTAATTCAAGCAGAGTAAAATACTTCCAAAAGCAATTTATAGAAAATCTTGTATAATAAGAATAACTAGTAATATTTCATTTACAGAGTTAAAAGATTAGCCTCTTATTTGGAAAAATAATATTTGTCTGCTCAAGTGATTAATAATATGTTAAAATGTTATTGGTCATTAATTTCTATATCTATAAATGTATTCAAATCTTCTTACAACTTATCATATATTATTACAGATACTTATTAATATGAATCAAGGACTGCTAGCCACATGTCAAGTTTCTCATCCATCTTTAGACAGAATTTGTGCAGAAGCACAAAATTATGCTTTGGCAGCAAAGCTTACAGGTGCTGGCGGTGGTGGACATGCATACATTCTCTTATTACCAGATACGCAACCAGAAACTATTGCAAGTATTTCGCGAAAATTAATTGCAGATGGATTTACTGTCAAATTAACAACTTTGGGAGGTCCTGGGGTACAAATTAATTAGTAATTTTGTTATAAATATTGCGTACCTTAATGCAAATAAACCTATTTTTGTCCTCAATATTTTCAACGTGATATAAATTTTATTTATAATTATAAAAAGTACGTGTAATTTTTACACAAAATGTAAATTACAGTTTTAGTACCAATACATGTTAATGGTCATCTCATTAGTATCTTTTTTATTTCAACTATTTTCATTTTTCCTTTTTCATTAATCATGATAGCATAATTGTCTTATTTTTATCATAATGTTAAAACTATTGATTGATGTATAGAAAAATATAGACTTCTATTTAAGAAACTATAGATAACCTTAAAATCTTTAGAAACCATCACTTTCAAAATTGATACAGATTGCGGACAATAATTCAACACTATTTAATTTTTTCTAATAAAATTCTTTTATATCTTTCATAACGTGTCTTAATTAGGTGGAACATCCTGTATATTATACAGTACAATTTTTATTTGTAATATAAAACTAAAAAATAATACATATATTTGTCAGTTATTTATTTACATAATATATAACATAAAGAATAAAATTTTTCACATTTAAAATAGAATTGAAGTTTAATGATGAAGAATTTAAAAAAATTACGCAATTGCAAAGAGAAAGTAAAATATTTAATTAAATAATAATTTCTAAATACAGGCATTTAGGATAGAATACAATAAAAATTTTATAAATCAATTCATAATTCTTTGTGAAGAAAATTGTACTTTTATTTGCAGGAAAAGCAAAAAATCAATTTTGGTATTAATAAAGCTTTATTTAAGGAAGATGTATGATTTAGTGGATTTATATTTATGTTGCAATATTTTTAAAAAATCGTCAATTATTTGAGTCTCTACATATCGCAACATAATCCGAAATGAAAATGTTTAATCTCTTTTGTATCAGTTAAATATATTACTTTCTTTTTATTTTATGTTGTTAGTAAAAAATTTAATCGCTGTATCATTGCTTGGTAAATTTGTATATTACAACCTTCCAATACTTCTATATTGTGAATAGATACAATGAAATTTAATTTATTATTACAATTATACAACATTTGATGTATTACGATGCGTTTGTCGCAAATTGTCTGTTAATCCTACATGATCTGTTTCAGAAATTGCATCCTCTCTATAATTTTCTTCTAAACTATGAGTAGCATTTGATAAAAACTGCCTTTCTGTTTGCTTAGCCTCTATAATCCATTCAGTAATTTCATTAGTGTACATTTTTCTTTGTAAAACTTCTCTGGTTCGAGGACGCGAGCCAATAAAAACAGTAGTTCCCTGCAATATTATTATATAATTACAGAATAATAAAAAACATATTTTTTGAAACTTAAAACTTACACCAACTATCAGTGAAGGTCGCAATTTTTCCAAAAGTTGAAAATCTTCTACTATATATTGCAATTCGTCCCATTTTAGTTCCACTTCTTCATGTAGCATCTTTTCCTCTGTAATGAAATGTATACAAAAAAATTAATAGAAGATTTAACAATCCCAAGAAAAGTACAAATTTGGTTAAACACAACAAAAAATATTTAAAGAAATAGTCTATATTTCTTCCATATTTTATGTTGAATAATTGTAGTTAAGAATATTAATTACCATCACGTTTAGATGTTGATTTTTTATAATGTATTCTAAATCGAAAGGCCTCTAAGAAACTGGATACCACGATAGTTAAAACAATCATTGTCACCAAATAAAATATCATAAAATATATTCGTGTATACATTCCAACTGTAAATGCATATGCGTTCATTAGAATAAACCAATTATTAACAACCGTTAACTCAAAAAGAGTCATTCCACTGGCTATAAGGTTATCAAAAGTATTAAGGTAATAATATCCTAGTGCGGTACTTTCATTGGCAGAGTATTTGTAAAAGTCTTCAACTGTTGTATTTCTGACAAATACATATTATTTAGTACTCAATTTAAAAATGTAATTTATTAAAAAAGATATTTTACTTATGTACTTACTTGCAACAATTTCGCATATTATATCCTGCAAACAATTCCATCCCAATGATTGCAAAAAAATAATATAAAACAAGCATGACTACTGCAGTGGAAGACATCAAGGGAGTTAAAATCACAAGTGTGCCAAATACGTCTCGGTATCTTTTTTTCATTTTAAACAATCTCAACAGTCGAAGTGGTCTAAATAGAACAAAAAATGTGGCTGTAGGAAAAAGAGATAAAATACAAGCTGCAACAAGTGTCATTATAGATGTTCCTAAATCGAAAAGATTCCATCCAGAACTCAGGTATCGTCTTGTACCAAGTCCTAATACTTTTATTAGTGCTTCAGTGACGAATACTATAAAATAAAATTAGCATTAAAATAATTTTTCACACACCGCTTATAAATATTATGTTTACTTACTTCCTCCAAAAAGAAAAGTGTCCCAAGATGCAGCAAATAGAATTGTACTATGAACATTATCACCTGGCTGTAATATCCTTATTATCATAGCAATACCATTTGCAATGATTGTTATATCTAAACATTTTATAATTCAGTACATAAACTGTAAATTAGTATTATAAAAATTTGTTTTCCTTTTACGCTTACACATTAAACTTTCAAAATATGGCCATCTAATAGCTGCATGTGCTCCTGTGCATAGAATCTGCAAAGGTTGTGATGTACTGTGATACCAAGGCACAGTAGAGTATTGTGGTTCCCATTGAAGTATAATAGTATCATAAATGTTTAAAAATTCTTCAACACTTAGAACTCCACTTCCAGAAGCATTTAAATGTTGATACATTAGAACAATGTCTCTTATGCCTGTAGTGGAGTATATTATGGAATAAATTTAATTTGTCTTACCTTTATGTTTTATAAAAAAACTTTAATGTATATCTGCAGGAACTTTACATACTTTTATTTGGAGCATAGTATCGTATTAATCCTTCAAATTGGCGAAATCGCATTTTATCCGGATTTTGTTTCGAAACTAATAACTTAAAGGCATGTTGACATGCTTTCCTTTTATGTAAAAATAGTTTTTTAAATTTATCACGCTCAGCTGCTGTAAACGTTTCGTTAACCACCGCCAACATCAAATTCATCATTACGTACAACATTGTAGACAAATAAGATACAAAATATATTGCATACCATTTGTTTCTTGAATATGATGGCATCATTACATCTGGAAAACTAAATATTGAAATTGTTACTAAAATCTAATCATAATAAAATGTATCCAAATTTTAAAATATTATTGGAAATTTAATTACAATTATACTTACTTAGCAGTAGTAAGAAGAACAAAAAGACTCACAAAACTGTCTTGTAGTGTACAAAAATTTCTATTCATTTCAGAAAACATATAGTAGCCCAATACAGTGTACAGTGTTATAAAAAATAAAAGCAAACCTAACATATCCAGAATTGGTGGCAATGTCAAAAGTATTTGTCTGATAAATCTTCTAACGCCTCCAAAGCATTTTGTATCTACTAAAAAAATGGGCCTTAATGCACGTGTTACACGGAAATGCGATGATTGTCGTACTAGTACTGTTATCGCTTCTAAAAACATGATGACCAATGTGATACACTGTAAAAATAATTCATATGTACAGTCTTCACTTGTATTAAAGAATTAACTAAAGATATCTTAAATATGTAACTACAAATTAATTACAAATTATGGTAATTTCATTTCTATTATTGCTTTTACTTCTTATTAAAAAAGCTTTTTATTATATGTACTAATTATCATACTAAAAGAAACAAGACATTATTTTCTTAATTATAAATTCTTCTTAATTTTTCTAATTTATCTTTGCTAAATTTCAAGTTGCTTTAACAATTTTATTTTGAATCATTCTGTACTTTGTAATTTTATTTTTCTTATTAAGTTCTTTATTAATGATTCATTTTAATTATTCTGATCTATCCATTCCATATTAAACAAACGTTTCATAACTGTCTATTGCTTTTAAACCATTATGTAATAGATATGAATATGAATGAGTATAATACAATAATAATAATAATGATGATGGTGATGGTGATGATGATGATGATGATGATGATGATGATGATAATGAGTCAGTAGCAGTAGAATTACTAATATACACATATATTATTTAAAATTAAATGTGTTCTCTATAAGATGTCTCCATAAAGGTATTAGTATACATAATATATTCTAAATGAACAAATAATGCAATTATCAGCGTCTCGTTTTAATAAAAATGTAATCTTAAATACTGCACTTGTGGTGTTCCTTATCTTCTCATTAGTACTCTCATGCTTTTTGTATCAGTCTTGTGCAAGACAACCATTTTATTGTACACCGTTCTTAGACATATTGATAAAGTAATGGAAGAAAACTGTACTTTAATCTCATAATGGTATTTAATTTACTAACAATTATCAGATGTAAACATAAGCAATTAGGATATACAGATCATATATATGAGTAAACTCATATGGATTTATATAAAGTTCCATGAAATTATATTAAAAACTATTAAATCTGATTCTAAAAAAGAGTTCTTTTTACCTTCAGCATTGTTCGCTTGTGTTTTAACATTGTTGACCAGCCAATCCATCTTAGTTTCAAAGCTAATTCTATACCTATAATTATCAAAGCAAAAAGTTCTATAGATCCATGCGCCCACACTGGTATCTAAAATTAAAATATATAGATAATCAGTATAATAAAATAAAAGTACTTTCTTATCAATGACTTACACCAAACAGTGATACAGCTGGCTCTTCTACAAGAGCTAAAGCCAAAAGTATAAGAGAAGTTAATAGATCTAATCCATAATACCAATTATTATGAACTAAGAGATATGCTGGTAAATCTTCCGGATGCTTTGGATGCGAATCAAACTTTTCATTATTTTTACCTTCCTATGGATATGTGACATTATTGTAAGTAAATTTGAAAGCAATTATTCATATGAGTATATATACATATAAATGTATAAATACCTCTAAAAATATTGCAGCTTCGTGATAATTCATTTCCCAATGTAAATCATGATCTGTGAGTGAATCATGTGACGGTAGTACTGCATTTTCAGACATGTTTTCTCTATGTACATCATCTGTTTCAAATTTATGAATGATTTGATCAGATGTTCTTACATTTTCAGTGGAGGAGTTTACATGATTTTCTGTAGAAGGATATGATAGTATAGATCCATATTCTACAATGAGAAATAAGCATAAAAAATAAATATTTCTATAATGCAAAAATAAATGATACTTTTAAGCAATAAAATAAATAATATAAAATAAATTCTTTTTATCTCTATCATGAAGATAATGAACATTATACTTATAATTAACTAAATTATGTATTATGTATTTTTTGCAAAATTTTATATCATTGTTCTATTATAGATAATTATACCAGAAAAAATGAGTAAAATAAAATATGAGGTTTAGTTTGTTAAATATTATAAGCTAAAAAAGTAAAAGTGAAAATGACAAAAGTAACATAGTTGTGAAAAAGCGGAAATTTCATTGTAAAGAATAAATAAAAAATGAAATGAATTAAAATAGTACAATTAAAATTGATTTGACTTACTTTGGCATGTTCGATGTGAAATGTCTTGCTCGAGTGATATATTTGCATCATTGTTAAACCGTTGATAATTGCCCGAATATTCAGTAGTTTTGGGAGAAGACATTTGAGAATATGTGACATGTCACATGCATACAGACATTTCTTGTGTGAGCACAAATTTACACCGCTATATCTAACACAATGATACTACTCAGATACTGAGCACTGACTGGATTAGTCTGAAAACTATGTATGGAGATATACGTATATTTTTGTTTGAAACATATTTTACATATTACAATATCATAACACAATGATATTATTCGATCTTCTTGTATTTGACGTTCCACCAGTTCATGACGCGCATGCGCACTCGAAAAACCGAACTTGAGTGAATACTATTATTTAGATTGATAAAACCATAAAACTTAATTATTCACTTATGTAACAAAGACTTCACTTTTTGTTTTTTATATATTTTACGAATATAAAATTGATGCATATAAGACATATTTAATTACTAAAAAATAAATATAATCTGCAATAGAAGATAGAATACATTTAAAATTTTGAAATTTTATTGTATCTTCTATTACATTATAAATTTCCTTATTTCATTCATCATTACAAATAAAGCTTTCAAATAAACTAAAAAAGAATTTGAAACAATTGTGATTTATAATCAAGGTCATAAAAAAATCTACCTCATGTTTCTGTATTTATCATATATTTGTATTCAAATCACAAAAGATTAGAATTTTAATCTGTGTGGATATTGGCTGCTTCTGAGTCCAAACATTGCTGATAAATAGGTGAATAACATCTTTTTCTCTTTGTTTCTTTTGATAGCAGAAATCACAAATTTGTCAACCACTTTTTGATCAGCTTTCCTCTGGTCGCTTGCTTTATACTCATCCTTCTTTTTGCTAAAGATATCGCCTTCTTCTTTTTTTGCGCGTTTTTCGCGTTTTCTCTTGAAATAATCGTCGTTAACGTGAGCCGGAATCTTCAAACCAGAAATGTTAATACGCGTGGAAGTGGCAATTACATAATTTTGACTAACTCTACGGAGTGGGCAAGCGTTGATCAAGAAAGGACCTATTTTAAAAAATATTTTAATATTTTAATTTACTATATTAATATTTTACTATATAATAACTTTAAATAAATCTCACCTGTGATTAAGAGTAAACCGCTCTTAAGTTGCTTTAAGAAAACAACACGTTTTCCTTTATGAGCACCAGCTAATAGGATACAAATTGTTCCTGGTTTCAAAGAAGGTCTCAGATAACGACGATGGTCACGGAAACATTTCTTAGCATGATGTACAGTTACTGGATCTGCAGTAGGATAGTTTGCACGCCTCTTCTTTAATAATACAATACGTTTCTCTCCATTTTTGTCCCCACTAATCTTCTTTTCAATAGTGAGTGGTTTCTTAGGCTTAACCTATAATTACCATTAAATATTTAGATTTAAACATTTATCAAAAAGTATAAACATTATATGAAAATATATTATTCTTCTTGATTACACAGTCCTTTACACCATTTCAAAACATTTAAGAAAACCTAAATTATATTATTTTGCTATCTACTTTCCTTCATTCAATTTAATATATAATCATTATTTTATAACAATATTGTATTACAATAGAAAGATTGGATAATAAATATATCTTTAATGTATCCTTTACTTAAAAGGTAAAAAGTATATGGAACTTCAAATATTTCTACATATATTAAAAAGTGAAGAACTTTTAGATGAGACTTTTAAATTAACGAAAGTAGTATTAACAAGAATGAATAGAATGTGATATTGTTAGACATACAGTTTTCGGAGTTTTCTTGTCAATGAATTTGTAGATGGCTTTCTTGTGGAACATACGGGTTCGACTAAATCTATAAATACCATTTCCTAAGTTGTAATTTCGAGGTCTAATCCGACCTTTCTTTGCACCTTTTTTAATCTCCACAGGAGCACTTTTGTTCTCCGGAGATTTCTCCTTTGATTCTTTTGTTTCCCTTGTGTTGTTCATCTAGAAAATAAATATAAATTCATTGTAATCTAACTACTTACAGATAACATATTAATCATGCACTTATATTTCGTTCAAATGTTCATTCTAAACAATAAATTAATACTAGCATAGTCGACAAAATTGTATATAAAGTTCCAATAGAGTTGTATTTTAATTTATTTCTATTATCGTAATTTTTTATTAAACATATTCATCATGTTTTGCAGAGGTTACGTCACGTTTTCGTAAATCTTAAATTTCAAATAAAAAATAACCGATAATTGGGCAAAACTTTTTGCAAAATATCATTATGACTTTTAAAGGAAGGAAATGAATGTTATTTCTTTTTATAAGCCAACAAAATGTTAGACTCTAACCTTTCCAAGTCAAAATTAAACAAATTTAAAAATATATTTACAGAAAATATGGTATTTTTATTAAAGAAGAGGCCTAAAATGTATGAAATTTGATAAAATATATAGTTTTTCTCTTATTACAACAAAAGATTACTTCGATAATATTAGGTGTGTTGATCTAATTCCATCTTACCTTAAATCGTTCAACTAAAAGAAACTTACACGTACATGTATTCTGTCTTCACTAGTAGTTATGTTGTGTCTTTGTCTGAGACATTCATGGTGTCAGATAGTATTTATACATATGTATGTGTCACGCATGCGCAGAATGTCCTTTTTGGCACCTTTTCAGCCCTCCATGTTGATTTGTTAGGACTGACTCGGCGGATGCTTTCCCCTAGCGAGTGTTCAGACATAACCCAAAACTACGGTCATATAAACGTATATATGATCGTGTTATTAAGTAGACAAATAAATAGATCCGCAGTTGCGAAAAGGTTGTAGAGAACACCCTATGTCATAATTGTTGATTTTTCACACTAGTCTCAACCACGATTATATAAACAGGTTTCGACACTAACATACCGAAGCCTAGGGAAGATCATCCGAAAATTGAATCGTGACTAGTTGTCAAAAATAAACATGAAAGGCAAGAAGGTTCTCATTCTGCGCCTGTATGATATGTCATGAATTACTCAAACAGAGACAAAGATATTCTACTTATCGCTGTCTGTCTCGTAAGAATGCGGATTTTATCGTCTTCCATGTTGGTTCTTTACAATTAGTCATAACTCAATTTTCGGACGGTTTTCCCTAACGAGTGTCGAGATCTGAGATCTGTTTATATGATCATGGTCGAACTTGTTTATATGATCTTATATGATCGTGAGCTTCAGTATATGAGTGTCGAGAGGTCGAGATCTCTTTATAGATAAGATCGTGTCCTGTATATCACTAGATTCTGATATCATCGATGATCTTATATATACATTTTTTTATATTGATATTGCCTGGGAAAGAAGGTAGTCATATACGTTGAATAATTTTCTAAATGTCTCCTATATATAATAGCATTTCTTCGATAAATTTTTTAATTGGCAGAAAATAGACTAAATATGGAAAGTGATAGATTTCTTTGTAACCAACTAAAATGCGATAAGGAACTTCTTGGAAAGTACTTTAGATGGCAGAATCTGTGCTTTCATTGAAATGACGTTTCTGTGGACACGTTGTCACACGAATCTCCACACAGTCCGCTTGTGCGCATGCGTTCCAAAACGTTAAGAAGATTTTCGATTCGCGCGGAAGTAGTGTGACGATTGTTTTGGAGAAAATTGAAAGACTCTGAGTATAAAGCGGTATAAAATAATGTCAGGAAAATCGAAAGCATTTACCAAAGAAGAAGAGCTTCTTCTTCAAGATTTCTCGCGAAATGTGTCAACGAAATCTTCAGCGTTATTTTATGGCAATGCTTTTATCGTTTCGGCGATCCCCATCTGTGAGTACATATTCTCAAACTGTTTAGAAATACGATTCATACCGTTGCTTTGTTGATATTTATAAATTCTACGATGAATTTTAGCATATGTTTGTATTATGGTTTTGTAAGGAAGTAAGTAATTGCATGGAAACTATAGCGTTTTTGAAGATAACCTCTACCTTTTTGTTACAGGGCTTTTTTGGAGAATTCACTTGATTGACATCTACGCCAATTTAATTTCCTTTGTTTTAGTAACATTAGCGAGTACATATGCTCTTGCTCTCGCGTATAAAAATACAAAATTCGTGTTAAAGCATAAGGTATTATAGAATGATAACAGAATGTTTTATTAGCATAATGTTATGGGATTTACTGAAAAAGACTTTATATTTTTTTAATAGATTGCAGTAAAAAGGGAAGATGCAGTAACAAAGGAAATGAGCAGAAAGTTAGCAGAAGACAAAAAGATGAGCAAGAAGGAAAAGGATGAAAGGTAAAAAGATTATATGCAGATTATTAAGTACAAAGTATATTAAACTTATATATATATATATATATATCAAACTGAAATACATGTAAAATGATCAAATTTTCAGGATTTTGTGGAAAAAAAATGAAGTAGCTGATTATGAAGCAACAACATTTTCAATTTTTTACAATAATGCTTTATTCTTAGCTCTTGTAATTGTATCTTCTTTCTACATCCTGAAGACATTCACACCAGCTGTAAATTATGTATTTTCTGTCGGTGCAACGAGTGCATTATTAGCGTTATTGTCGACTGGATCTCAATAAAATGTACGCTGTGTAGAATGCATGATAATAATCATTTAAATTACCAGATACCTGTGTGAAGCTCTGCAATTATTTTCATGAGTGAATGGATGCATGTAATACAAATGTTTTTATTTATGATAATTTCATTAATCTGCGTTACTAAATTCATCTCTAAAACGAAATTGTTATTAAAAAATATTTTCATGTTTTCGTAACTTAGATTGTATTTTAATGCGTTATAATAACATCAGAATTATGTGTACTTTATATTTAATTACATAAAAAATTATTAATCATGTCGGTTCCACATCATTTGTCCGATTACAATGTTCGTCAAGCTGCCTACAAAACAGGGCTGAGGAAATCAATGGATCGTATGCTTATCTTTCAGAAAATTTCATAATCCTTCTTTGAGACATTATTAACAATATTCGTGGTACGATAGTAGTTCAAATTACGGTTTACCTACATTTGCGAGAGATTGAATATTTTCATACGAATTAAGCCGATTCTATTGCAGTTGACGAATTATAACGGATCGTAGATTGTAATCCATTATACGCAGTCCAACGTTGGCCATTCTAATGCTTTATTTGTTTGTTTAACTTGGACCTGCGCCAGCGTATAACCCGTCGAAAGAAAATCTCTCGCCAAATTGTATATTCTATTCCTGTGCAAAAGTGAAAATGTAAACATTCACTTATACTATACCGTGTTATTATCACTTGCATTTTGTTGCATAAGCGTCGCTGCGCTTCGATATATACATATACATATGTAATTGGTAATTTAAATTAATCGTTTGCTATGAGAAATTGTGCGATGATGTACAGTTTGTACCTCATTGTCAGGAATAGAAGATTTATTGATTTATGTTTATTAGGACTTTATTAGGACTGTCTTTAAACGCTTGCATATTGTGGAATAAACTTTTATGTTTTGAAGGTTTTTATAACGTGAGAAACGCATATTGGCACAATCGAGGTTGTGCATTTGGCAAAGACATATCAGTTTCCTTGTTTGATTTATGTCACCACGTGATATTCACGTAATTTAAGCAATTTTCTTCGGATAAATTGAGATTCGATTATTACGCAGGAAATATAAAAAATTGGAGCCTACCGAAAGCAACCAGACTAAATATTCGATGGTTGCTTGGATGGTGGCGATCGCTGATGATTAGTAATTTACAGCTTTTACTATGCAACAACGTGTTACTTAGCTGCGTGAATTTTGGATCTTTTCCAAATGTTGAACCACGTTTTCCAGACAATCCGTCGATTCTTGCGAATGATTCAGGTTACCTAACCTATCTTATTATCCGGCAATGTTCCATCAATAACTATCTCGTTACGTGTTTTGCTAGAAGTCGTGATTGATCTGCAGTTGACAAAATCTCGAAAAAATGAACAGTTTTAGGTTTCTGTGTACAATGAGATTTTTGTTGTTCGTTCGATTTCAGGTTCACGCTGCATTTCAACGTCAAACAGTCGAGTCAGGTAATGTTACACAATTTATGAGTTGCTAAAACTCCCCTTGTAATAGAAACAATTACATCATGCACCAAGAAAACGGACCGTTTTATTTGAATACGTACAATTGAAATTTGAAACTTATGCAATGAATAGAGAAATTGGGCAGTCCACTAATTGTATATGAGATTAATTTGAGCATAGAAAGTTCGTAAGCATTCTGAGCAACAGGAAATTTGGACAATTCTTTTAATTAATTTAAGTCGTGTAAACATATCGTGGATAACATCGTGCATTAGACTTTAAACAATTCCTTTTGTCTTCTCGTTGCAGAGTGATGATGTTGTGTTAATTCCAAACCATAAGTTTTACATCGATTTCACCACTGTATGTGTACTTTGTCGTTTTACTGTCGTTTACGCTGACCGCAGAATTTTCATTCTCTATTTTCGTACTGGTACAGCAATATCGTTTTCCTCTTCTCAAAAAGACGTACACGCGACACAGTCGTTTCAATGAACAAGAATCAAGTGAATAAGTTATTCCAGCGTGCGTCTAAAATTAAAAAGGAATTCATTCCGTCACAATTTCTTCGCTACAATCTCCTCTGCTACATAATTTCAATCCTGAATTATTTATGATGTTGCACGATACTTCCCTCGTAAAAATTCTTGCTCACCTTTATAATCCGTTTACAATGATTATATCTAGAGGCAATGAGATTTGTATTCTGCTTTCCTTTGAAACAGTTTATATAATATTGAAAAATAAAGAATTCGAGTATTTTAATACCTCGTTAATTTAAACAATACTACAAAGTTCAAAATAATGGAACTTTAAAGCTATATAGTTATAGAAGTTTACCTAAACATAAATCAAACTTAAAATTAAAAAGAAATATATATATGTGTATGCATGTATGTATACGTGTACAGATAATTTATATGATGAAGTCCAGAATATAGATACAACTAACAAGAATCCATCTGATTTTAGAGATACCGCGGGAAGAAAGAATAAACGAAGGGGGTCAGAGTCTGGAGTATCGAGGAACGAAAAGACGGCCCTGATTTCGAGCCTCGCGGCATCATCTGCGTCTGCATCCCAGAAATAGCGCAAGCGCCTTTCCAAAAGCTTTAAGGCCCGTGAAGAAGCGGATAGAAAGAGCTGACGATTGGCTGGAGGTTGCGGGGTGCGGTTCGGCATCGTCACGCAACCGCTATATCCTCCTTTTCGAATATTACCGCGACGATGGCCGTTCCTCGTGACAGTGCTCGACAGACAGCAACCACACCACCTACGTTCTAACCACGTAGAGAACGTAGAGAACCGCCACGATTTTCTATTTTTCTCGTCGCGAATAATCAATTTATCCTTCGCATTCTCCACGACGGTTTTTTCGTCGCGTTCGACTGTCGCAGCCGCAGTGTTTCTTAAGTTCTTTTCTTACGAGTAAATTCGTTTGTTAATTTCAACAAGAAAAAAGAAAGTAAAACGTTCAAAGTAAAAAGTAAAAAGTAAAAAAGTAAAAAGAGAATCGCGCCACCATGGTATGTTCTATTGATGATATCGTAAGTCGCCGCCCTGGTAAACATACACGTTTTCCTATTGTATATTCTCTCTATTTATTTATTGTATTTTTTTTCTCTTTTTCTGATCTAATTCATCACTGTGCCTCGCTTTATCTCTATGGTTTCTCTTCACTCTTCATTCTTCACTTTTTTGCTCTTCTCTCGTGTTCGTCAGACGAATTGGAATTTCAAATATTTTATCAAATTGGAAGATATACTGCTCGGAGTAATTCAAGAATCAATTCGAACGGAAAGTTTCTCTTTTCAACTTATTTGCCATGGAATCTGTAAAAGCGAATGTTCTAATTATTTCGAGTAGTGTATTTAACACATTCGAATGTGTTCTCTTCAATTACACGTGTTAAATGTATCAGACACGATGCAACAGGTGTAAATTGATAAGGACTATTTCGAAACATTGATTCCTCCACTTCTGCCGCGGTGTGCCTGCAATCTGCATCCACTGTTCTCTCTGTTCTCTTTATTTCTCTTTTTTTCATTGTAATATCTCTTCTGGCCTGTTCTGACTTTTGTTTTAGAATTTTTTTTATTTTTACTTGTCTAAACAATAACAGTGGTTATGACCTAACAGCGACCGAAATCGGAAATTATCGGTCCAGAGATGCGAGGTTTTGGAAACGTGATTGTTTCTTACATGGCGAATTTCTTCGGGCCTTTCCTCCTCATGTTGATTTATTAATTAATTTATAACCATTAATTAATAAATTTGTTAATTAAATTAGAATTGGATTAAATAATAATGTACATCTTAATATTTATCGTTATGTTCAAAAAGAATGTACTACGAATGTAAGAAAAATTGTTGAGTGAAATGTGAAATCGACAAGAAGAAGGAATATAGTCCGATGTCTGACTATTCACGATCGTTTCTACTTTGTTCAGTTCCAAGCGTCGCAAAACTCGGGACAACTTTTTCATCTTGAATTCTATTGCAACCATTGGTATTAATCGAGTAACAATGGATAATAATAATACAAAAGAAGTAATATTCAATTATATTAAGAAAAGACAGAAATAATGCACGAACTTTCTAAAAGAAAAGAATCACTAAGTTAACCATGCACGTCCACTTGGAAATCTCTTCGAATTAATTCTAATAGAGTAACGGAACGATGTTTAAACTGATCAAGATCGATTTACGATTGATTGAAACTTTCTTTTTTCCGTTCGATCTGTGATATGGATGTCAAATTTCATTTTTCTCTGTTTGCAGGCCGACGAACTTCCCCCTGAACAAATTGCGGGTAGGTACATCAACCAGTTATTAGAGATTAATGTCCTAACGTTCAATATTCTATAACCACGAATTAACAGCAAAGAAAAGTCTTTAATCCACAAGATTAGTGACAATTCAATCTTAAATTATGAAAAAGAATTCGTGATCTAAAAAACGCTTCACAGCACCAAAACCCTAGTCTAGGTTTTTCAAATCGAATAAGGAGTTTAGAGGAAAATGGTGCAAGTGATTATGTCTCTAACTTGAGAAAGTTGCGGTTAAAGATAATCTTAAAAAGCATATCTGTATGTTTGTTTTTAAGCTTAACTTTATGTGTAACTTACTATAAAGTAAAAACTTTTGTGTTATTTCCCTTAAATAGGAACAAATCTTTTATTTATCTAAGGAAGATTTCTGCCATTAAGTCAACCGACAAAAATTTGTTGAAAATTCAGAAATAAAAACCCGAAAACAGAGTCTTTAACAAGTGTCACGATACAACTCGGCGCGCCATTCTTGGCTTTCCGGTATTTCGCGTCGAAATCGTATCATGTTTACTGAACACCGTGTGCTAAATTTAGCAAAGGTTTACTGTTTCTTCTTTGTGTTTCCCTTTCGGCTGCTTAATCCTTCACATCAACGAGAAGGGAATTTGTTTATCCCATCCAGCTTATTTCTATCCATTTCACTGTGTAACCCTTAAGGGGTTAATCATTCCAGAGCATACCGTCGCTATATGGGTAATCCAATATCTATTTGTAGATACAGCCTGTTCATAATTTTATAACATAATTTTTATTTTAATAATTTTAATTTTAACTACGTTTCGAACAAGAAAAGAATGATCTCTGTTCCAATGCCAATTTGAGAACAAAGAAACTCTGTTCGGGAACCGTATGATTTCGACATACGTCAAGGCGACATGGTAAAAATGGGGGAAAATATAGCTCTCATGTACAAGAGGGAAACCCCAAATATTTGGAAAACTTCCATGGATCCAATTTTCTTTGTAGTTTTTTATTTTATCAAGATTCAATGTAATCTGATTAGAGAATTTATTTAAAATTTTTAAGCGGAAAGATAAAAACGAAGCGACGAATAAACGGCTCAGATAAGTTATTTGGACAGCACGTTCCTAGAGTTTATTTGCGCTTCAATTCAATCGGGGGCAGCCGGTATAGGCTGCCTATGTATAGCTACAGAACCGCCTTACTCGTCTTAGTATGATGAGGAGGTATCGTGTGACGATTCGATCGGAGAGAATCGGATCGGTAAAAATAGAGGAAAGATTCTCCAATGGAATCGAAAAATAGAAACTCGTACGTTTCGCTGTCTCTAAAAAACGAAACATCCGGGCTATAATTGCTAGACGAAGGAATCTATCTTCTACTAAATATGTATGGCATTCGTCAGATTTTTCAAGCTAATATTGAACGGCTAATTATTATATTATTAAGCTATAATGAAACCATTCAAAATAATTCTTTAGTTAGTTTTTATTTCGTTATTATCTATACAAATGTATATTTTATATAATTTAAAAAATAAGTTCATAGAAAAAAAGATAAATACTTCTGGCTGCTTCGCAAAATTTCTTCTCTTTTACATAACGATATTGAATGAAATAGATATTTTTTAAACGGAGAGATTATTAGAAGATCAGTAAAAAATAAACAATTGCATAAATTAGTTCAAAATTTTTCACACTGTCAGTCAACAACGATAAATAAACGTTTTAACCAGCGTGAACGATGATGCATCAAGCTAAATAAGCTTCGAGCCAGAATCGTGAGCGAAAGGGCATTAACATCGGTTTCTAAATTCGTAACCGTACCATAGATAAATTTTAACGCGGTGAAACACCACTTACGAGTAATCAGATTTTTCCCCTCAAACATACATACTATCTTCAAAAAAATATTTAACCGTAATTCTTTTTCAGTCCTTCGCAAAGCATTCGACAGCTTTGATAGAGAGAAGAGTGGTAGCATTCCTACCGATATGGTAGCCGATATACTCAGATTGATGGGTCAACCCTTTAACAAAAAGATTTTGGACGAACTAATCGAAGAAGTTGATGCAGACAGTACGTAGTATAAATTCAATGTTTATCTTTGTCAGATACTCGTGTGATATCCGCAGTTTGTCCTATTTTATTGACTATTGGAACTTATTTAAAATTTTGTCATTTTACAATATGTAATAATTTAATTTACCAATAAGTTAAATTAACACAGATTTTTGAATGGAATTTTGTTTTTAATTGATAGAATCTGGTCGTCTGGAGTTTGAAGAATTCGTCACGTTAGCCGCAAAATTCATTGTTGAAGAGGATGCGGAAGCCCTAGAAAAAGAACTTCGAGAGGCTTTCAGGCTCTACGACAAAGAAGGTAACTAAATATATGTTTTACCCGGTAACACTATTCTACGGCGGCTTCCTTTTCATTATCTTATATTTTATTGGATAGGTAACATAGATATAAGCAATTTGTTTTCTTCTTGTACGAATGAAAGGAACGCAAAAGAAGTCCAAAAACATGTTTTTCTTGTGAGTGTTTTCGTATTGTGAAAGATGTTTGTCTGGCTGAGCCAAGAAAGATTCCATTGAAAACACACAATTTCACTGTTGTTGACAATTGTCGTAAACTACTTGTTACACTATATAATCTATCGATACTCTTGCATCTCAGTTTCTTCATCCTCGCCAATTTTTTATAGATATCTTTTCTGTTCCTTAAATTAAAACATTAACGCCAAACAACAAATGCCGTAAATCCATTACTATAATTATTCGGGATCCCAGATAAATTAGATATTGAAATGAATGGAAGTGGTAGAGGAAAAATGGCGTGAAACAAGAATAAAGAAAGATATATTGATCGACCGAGAATAACCGATTCTGCGAAACCTGCACTGCGTAAAAACATTGCCGTTCTCCGCTTCGTATCAGGCAAATGAAAGCCGACCGAATTTGAAAAGGCTTACGCCTGTGGGAACACGGCCAAGAATTGGGCTCGTTTCGTCACTCGAGTCTCCATGAATTACGATCCAAAGCCAGACTTTTAAATGTGTATCAATGTGACTACTTCGCTCACCGTTTCCTCCCTTCCACTAATGTACAATGATAAATTATATTTTTCAATCTATCCGTTGAAAAGCAATGGTCGATACTCAAGAAAACTACTCACTTAGAACTTTTAAATTAAAAGATTTCTTTTGTTATAGGAAATGGTTACATCCCCACTACGTGCTTACGTGAGATCCTCAGGGAACTGGATGACCAATTGACGGATGAAGAACTGGATATCATGATCGAGGAGATCGATTCTGACGGGTCTGGCACCGTTGACTTTGATGGTAAGGAAAAATAGAACAACTGTTAATTAACTATCGTGGAATGGACATTTAAGCGTGGACTGTTTTCTTGACAATTGAACTTATTTTATTTTATAAGTTGTATAGTTATTATTTTGAAAGTACTCTTAAATTCATATTAATCATATCCAACATTTTGATAAATGTTTTCAAAGTATAATTAGTAACGAAATAAATAGTATGTGATATCATTTGTTATCACACTGGAGAGCCCGCACATGCTGTCTGCCGAGTACATTGGGGTTTATTTATACATGACCGACGAATCAGGACCATCGGCCTCTCTTTCACTATTTATTTTATTACTTACTTACTAGTTCACGAGATTAGCGTAATCTTTTAAAGCTCAAAATCTTCAAGTCTGTTAGAATTTTTTCTGTCACAATAATCCATTTCTTCTTACAAAGAATTTCTTTTAGTTTTCGTCTACTGTAAAGATTTACTAGTAAATATGTACAGAATATTTAATATTTAGAATATCCGTGTTTACAAAATAGTGGGATATTCTAAACTTTTACACAAAATCTTTCAACTTTCTAACGATTGCGTATTACACAAACTGCATCCACTAACTCAATTCCAACATTGATACAGAAATCTTGGCATCTTTCTCCATTTCTTAGAATGATGAACATATTGCATCGTTTATCAACAATAATTTATCTCAATGTAACATTGCCAATAATCACAAAATATAGCAATCAATAAATAAGTCTCAAATGTGTTTATAAATTCGAGGAAAAATGTAATTGCTTCCTTTGTTTGTCTTTGATAGATCGATTGAAAACTTGCTACTTGTTAATATTTATCTGACATGTTATTTAGATGGCATATATATGTATATATCATATATATATATATATCATACAAAATAAAGAAATATTTGTTTAATTAAAATATTTAAAAATACATAAGTAAAATATTTTGTTTCAGAATTCATGGAAATGATGACCGGAGAATAAATATCCTGGCATGTCGATATTTCGATTCAAAGACAATACAAGTGCGGCAGTCGCGATCAACTCTCAAACTAATTATCTGCGTGTCTTCTAAAACCCAAAAAAGTTATAATGAAAACGAGAACGGTGCATAAAAGCGTGCAATGGTTATGTCTCCTAACATTAAGACGCGTGTTCTTCTGTCCTATCTCTTCGGATCTCGGAACAATTTGAAATGTCTTCAGTGTCACGAAAATGGCCTCGTTTGTAGATTTCTCTTCTATTTTAACGAGTGCTGCAATACGGGTCCCAATACATTTGCATCGCGCCTACTAAGTTTTTCATGGACAGTATTTATTTGTTGTTAATAAAACTCTATTGAAAAGATATTGAAATTTATTTTTCTTAATGAAAGATGTTCGAACAATAATTTAGTTACAAATCTACATATTGCATAATATTTTTCAGGAGGAAAAACGAAACCAAATCATTAATCGCCTAGACTTTTTATTTCTTTAACATTTGATTGATAATCACAATAATTTGAGATTTCTTCGTAATTGACATCTTAATAGTCATAACTTTAATAAACATAACATAGTATAATACTTTTAAAAAAATAGAGTAGCTAACAATAGACTAGAAAGTTCGATAACTATAATAGTGGCACTAATAAACTATGAAATTTTATTCCGACCAACTTGTTCTAGAAATCCTATGGTCGTGATTGTGAGAGTCTCAAAACTCTCTCTCTCTCTTTTGCTAAACAAATTTATAAACTTGTTAATGTATGTTAACGAGAGGATCAAACATAAGTAAAGAAATAACGCATGACTTAGAATATTGCTTGCATAGACGCGGACTAGACAATTTACAGAGATAATAGAGTATAACTGGTACGATTAGGATTAAAATCCTTTATTCAAGCGTGGAAGAATTTTCGCAGAGAACTTTTACAGATGTACCAACTAATTCAAACTTTTATTTAATATTATATCGAAGCAGTAATTCAAATATCTTTTTAATTCGATATTTTATTCATGCAGTCAGACTACCTTCATATACGCTAATTTATTTGCTACTATCACGGTATTTGGAATGATTCTATACGCTATTCCCAATGGTCCTCATGCTTAGAACGAGAAAAAGTTTCTCTCCCACATATACATATCTATATATGTATGTATATACAATATATAATAATTTCTAAATGCTGATTTATGTGTCTTTTTTTATCTTTTTGTATCCTTCTTTAGCTAGAATAAATAGTATCGTTTACTAGAAAGATTAAAACGAGAAAAAAATATAATCTGATGCGCTTAAGGTTCTGCGAATCGTGTGTGCCTTTTTGATATAGTAGCTGAGCAAAATATTTGCAAAATAGAAGTATTAGAAAAATAAAGAAGTTTTTTGATCGGTAACTTGATTTTCTTCGTCGCTCCTCCTTATTGTACGTACCGGAATCTTCTTATACGAGAGTTTGCAAATCGTCATCCTCCAAGCTTTTATTACTGGGAGGTGACAACAAATGTCACATTTTAAATAAATGTGGAAATTCATTGCTAATTTCGCGTACTGATTGTTGATCTTCCTGACTTTCTCCAGTCTCCTCACAAAATATTCTACAACATATATTTTTACATTATAACAACAGTTATGTTATGGTTATGATTATGATTATGATACAATAATACTATGACAAATACGGACCTTGTAAAGCATTTTAATAGGTCTTCTGAACGATACTTATGCTCATTATAACTTGAAGTACGAAGTACTCTTCGACATAATTCCAAGTATTGTCTGCGCTGTAATGTCAATAATTATGTCATATCTTTTATTTCTGTAAGAGCAATAAAAACTTGTATATATATTTCTAAGTACCTTATCACCAGGAAACATATCATATAATTGGCGCAATATAATATCGATTAGAACTTTAACATCATTTGTATAGAATAAACCTGCCGTGATATCATTGTTGAACAGATCGATAAAGAGTTTCAGCACAGAATGCGGCGGCGATGGTACATGATCGAATATTCGCACAGGATCCTCTGTAACAGATCACAGGTTTGCTGGAATTTCAGTTTATTTCATGTAAAATACATCTCGTTTTATCTCACCTTCCCTATTGAATAAAAGTAAAATCTTCTCAGTAAAGTTCTTTGCCACTGATCTTTCTTTCAATGCATTTAGAACTATATTTTCCGAATTTGTGAATTGTAAATTGTACGATAGTATTAAATTTACAAACAAATCCGGAATTTGATCTTCCAAATCCATATCAGGTGGATTCTCTATTAAGTCCAAAATAAACGCTATAAAATCCGAACCTAATTGCTCTGTAATAAATCTCAGAATTAAATGTTGTAACATATAGAAAAAAAGTCAAGAGAAAATGTAATAGACATAATGCATTACCTACTTTACTCACCCAAATGTGTAACTGGCATGGGTTCACCCATTGAAAAAATCATAGTAAGTAATAATGAAGAATAATTTAATTTTGTTACATTTCTCGGATTGCTCCTCATATCTCTATATTCAAAGACATATCAAGAGTGTTATAGAGTGTTATATAAAATAATACACCTTACCAAATATTACCTTGCTAGCTCCATAGGCAATATACTATTTAACATTATAGTCAGGATCACAGAATCTAGACTACACATTACTCCAAATGACTGCAAGAGCAATTGCCTAATAGTCCATCTTGGTTCCATTTGATAATATTGTATCAATATATTAACTCCATTATATTGATTCTGTTGTAAAACGTATCTAGATACATTTGCATCTGCGTTAGTCTGTGAAATTAACAAACTATTAACTGATAGAAACGGAATAATTAATTTTTTTAGTGCAATAAATATATAATATACCAATATAGAGGTGAGTTCTTTTATATAATCAACAATAATAGATTCATCTTCATAAAGCATCCAATTTCTCTGTTGAGAATCTTCCTTACAAGAAGTAAGCTCTGTAAAGATTACTTTCAATCTATTAGCATCATATGTTTCCTCTATACTCATTTGCGACACAGTGAATGGTGTTTCTAACTGATGCAATAAGGCATCAAAATAATAGCTCACATTTTGGGGCAACAATTGTTGCAATCCAGAAACAACTACCGTCACCGCTACCTTCGACATTTCGTAGCTTAATTGAGTATTTCTACGTACTTGGTCAAGTAACTGATAAGCAGTATGAGAGTTAATATCACATAATGAACCTTTTTTCTTTATAGGCGAATTAGTAGGAGTCTGTCTGATATTGCTCTGAGAGGGACTCTTACGAACATCTGCCTGAATTTTCTGTGATTCAGAGGAAGACTGATGTGGGAGAAACTGCATTCTTTGATCGTTTATAGGTGTCCGTTGGCATTGTGGGATAACTGGTGCTTCCTCTTGTTCTGTATTACTGTGCACAGTTGTCTGTGCTGTCACATATGAAGTGTTACTCTGAACAGTATTAATATCTCCCTCTTGAATATTACAAACAAGTGATGAACGTATTTCTTTATTAGGTGTTGTATTTCCAAAGTCTGGAGGCATTGGAGCTTGCTTCTTAGGTTTTTTATTAGATTCTGCCTGTTTCTTTTTCTCTATTAATCTAAGAAGAAGATCCTGCTTGTCTAAGTGTAATCCACTCTGTTTCTTAGTTTCAGCCTTCACACTTCCTATGCAGTCTTCCAGAAATTCGATCAATACTTGAGATGATACCTGGAAAGTGTTTCATTCTTAAAAATCTTCACATACTTATTACTACAATCTGATCCATACCTTTACAGTAGTGACGTAATTCGAGGGAATATATCCAATCTGGCCGTCTCTATTAACGACTTGCCACCAATTTCTTTGTTTGGTATTGGTCTGATATAAAATAAAATAATCGCCCTCCTGAAAGCTGAGGGTTTTCGCGAATGTAGCCTTAAAATCGTAGAGAGCTTTAAGCACTTCATAGTTCTCTAATGTTCGTAAAACAATGACAAAAAGGATTAGGTACTTAAGAAATACCATGAAAATTAGCAGCCGCAGAGAGATCGATTAACTAACTCACCTAACCTCATAAAATTATCACCCATGATCGCGTATCGAAATGGAAAGTAATATTTGTTCTCCAGGAGACAACGCCCAGGTGAGAAGTAAAAGGACGGAGAACTGCCTACCACCGTTCACTAATTTCACTTTCATTCGTGCTCGACATATTATTTTTCTACGGCCTCTCTTTTTGTTGGCTAACTACATATATAGAAGAATTCGACAGGGCCCTCTATATCGAAATTCGAAAGATTGACCATGGCACAGGCCACTAACTAAACGTGTTATATGTATGTATGTCTAGTATATATATCAGTGACATAGGCTTATATCACGGTCGTATACACAGGTCTGGCAAGGTTCCGTGGTAAGGGTAGACTCTTAATAATGTCATAAGGTGTGTCCGCGGTCGTATATACAGGTCTGGAAACTTCCGTGGTGAGTGATAGGCTTTTAGTGACCAAATGATGTTGATCAGTTTATTCGCAGTAGGGCACTTTAATCGAGATCTTAGGATTCGTTGTGTAATGCCATCGTGTAAAAATACCCCAGACCTGATTAAAGGAACAAGTGACACCACCATCAACCATTTTGTTTCGAACTAATCTCTAATAAATATTATATGATATAAATATCTTTTTCATTATTAAAAACTTTTGTAAACTTTAAAATTACACTATAATTTTACACCTTCAATAAAATTTTTATAATATTAACATATTTCAATCATCAATATTTTAGACATGATATTACTTACATATATTATAGATAGTGTTAATACATAGTTACACAATTATTTAATGAATTAGAAAATACTAAAAGCAAATATTGTCCAATAAACGCTTTAATATAAAAGTATTAAATATATGTATACATATTTGATTTATAATTATAAGTTATAATTGTATTAAACTTTTTTATTGGAAATAATAATACATATTTAATAATTTAAATAACATTTTTCTATACTGAATAAAATACTGTATATGTACTTACTTTAAATAAATGGTGAAAAATTATAAAAAGTAGTTTAGTTGTTGAGTAAGCTCAGTGGTTTAGTTTATATTTTTTACCTTCAATACTTTCATCAAAGGGTGGCGTTAAATATAAAATCCTAAATTATCGATCGTAGCGTTCTATGGTGGTCGATTTATGAAATATAACTCAGGATATTAAGATCATTACACCCTTTACTAGAGTTTCCAGGTTTGTGTATACGACCGTGCTTACATATTACAGCATAAATTAACAAATATTTTGCAATTTAAAGGCAATATGTGAAAAAAAGTACTTTAGCAAAAGTACTTTATTACCAAAATCTATATAAAATTTAATTAAATCAATGTTGTTTTGTTGCAATATGTTTATCATATTGAAAGAAAATAGGAAAAATGAAATGAGGAAAATACTTAAGTAATTAATATATATATTAATACATATATAAAAAATTAACTATGAATTAGATAAAACGAAATTAACTACATAATGTTATATATAATTAAATACATAAATATTTTATATTAATGTAAAATTAGTTTGTGGAAGTTTTTAAAATTAGATAATAAAAAGCTGAATTGAAAGCAGTTTATTATGCCACTTTCCTCCCTTCTTACAATATGTATTCATAGTACAAATTAATGACTTTAACATATTAATTCAGAAAAGTTTAAGAAAATTTAAAACTGTTAACTCTGAAATGCATCATTAACAGGTTCATCATCATCTTCATCTTCTTCTCCTTCGCTTTCAAACGTGTTATCCGGAATATCATATAATCTTATCATTGGTTTATTTGGATCTTTCATAATTAGATATTTTCCATCTTTCTGTTTCATGCAAATATCAATAATACATCGTAAGATACCCCATGCATTATCCATATTAAGATTGATTTGTGTTGCAAATTCATTTGGCTTATACTGCTGTGTACCAAGAATAACATGTTTACTAGAATCTCTGACCATTGCTCTCGAGACATAACCAAATTTTAATTGGTCTGAACCTGCTAGTAATGCTTGGACAGTCCACTTAGCTAATTTGCAAGCATTGTTGCGTAATTCATTTGCTAATACTGCACCACGCTGTGTATCTAATTTTTGCCTCCATTCAACACCATTGGCTAATTTTGAATCCCATTCATTTAGAGCCTTAATTGTTAAAAATTGAATTTCATTATTAGGTCCTTGCATTACAGCATCATGTTCACATCTTGCAACAAGAACAATTCCATTATTTAAATCCCATTTTCTATACCGATATGCAACACTAGCAACATCACCTTCTTCTTCTTCTGAAATGAATGGGTTTCCTTCCTCAAATTTATATCTAGGTTCAGTGGATTTTAGTACTTGTTGAGAAAAATTATGATTAATAAATGTAGCTTCCAAAGCTAAATTTCTAGGGGAATTTAAAGAATTTCCATCATCCTGAGGAGGTTCAACACTAGTTTCATTTACAGTTAATAAATCAAACTCAGTATTATCTCGTTTATCAAAGAATAGTTTATCTCCAATTTTTTCGATTACAATATCCCAAGAGTAGTTGCTACGAGTGCAGCACATTATTGTTGCTAAAATTGCATCTGTGGCATAAACATTTCCTTCAGTTTTTGATAGCTTACGAATTATTGGGTCATCAGTAGTGGTGACTGTATGAAAAATTCTATCAATTCTTTGCAATGGTTTTTCACTTTTGACATTCACTCTGTCATAAGTTTTATCATAATATTCAAGAGAGCCGCAACATAAAATATCTTCTCCATCTTTAACACTAGGTAAAGATAGCTTTGCTAAACGTGGAAAATCCATTTCTTCAATAGTTACCCAATCAGGTCTTACAGTAACAGATGCATCACGAATTTTAATTGGTGGTTGATTTTTATGATTACGTAAACCTTGCTGTCTACCCCAACGTTTCGCTTGTCCTTTACGATCTCTCTCACGAAGTTTTAATTTACCAAGTTGTTGCATTTGGCTCAACGAACCACGCTGGCTTCCACGGCCACGTAAGTTCCTTTGATTATGACGGAATCGGCCACCACGTTGATAAGGCGGTTTTTGTACACGGGTTGTATCAACCAAGTGGAAAGTTGTTTCATCTTCATCATGATAATATGCATATTGGCTGCCTGAACCAAACTGTGATGTATACTTGTCTGTAAACAATGAAGATTTCCTTTGTTAAGAAATGAAAGATTTTATATGAAATATTAATTTATTAATGGGAAACCAAAATATAAAATTATTAATTTAATTATTATTTAATTTCGTGTAATGTGATCTATCTTATAATTTTCATATAAAAGGAAAAGAATTACTACCTTTTAATCTCATGTCTTTTGTAATATTGAATTCACTATTTTAATTAAATAATATATAAATACAAATTAGGTTTATAAGACACAGAACAATTTTAATTACATAAAAAATAAAATTAAAAATAATAAAATAAAGCATATAAAATCATATCTGAAATAAAAAATTGTTAGTAATATAAATTTGTACTTTAATAAAGTATTATATTGATATTCAATGAAAATAGAAGTCCTATATTTCAAATACTAAATATTCCTAATTTTCTAACATTACAAAAAATTTTTAGTAATCTTATAAGAAAGCAATTTATTAGAATTTAATAAATAATATTGATTTCTTAGCATTGATCAGCTAATAATAATTTAAGAAAAAATTAAATAATTGAATTTATTTTAGTTTAAAAATTTCTCATTATATGTGGCTACAACTTACGGTTTATTATATTTTGTTAAAATGACAAGAATTAGATTTATAAAACATATTATATTTAAGTTCCTTAACAAAATTAATAATGGCTACATTGTTTAATTATTAATATGCTACTATTAAGTATAAAATATTACGATTAAACCTTAATACGTAATTAATAAATAGAGGATTATAATAAATATACATTGAATGATTTAATGTTATAATTCAAGATTAATTAAATACAATATTAAATTTGTAAATGTATGGTCTTTTAATATACTGTAAAAAAATATATATATTATTATAGATTATATGTATGAGTATATATTGTAATTGTAAATGTAAATAAAATATGTACTTGTATTACTATAATATTTACTCAAAATAGAAATTATGAAAATTATTTCTATTACTTTTATATTACATACTATCATTTTAGTTGTATAAACTAATATGGTATACAATATGAAATGAAATAATATGTAATGTATCATTTGTAAATACTTACTGATGTAAGAACAAAAAGGTTATATATTAAATAAATATAAAATTATATAAAACTTAATCATTGATAATGATTTAGATATAAAATATTTGTTTGTAAAAAAGGATACACCAACAAATACTTAAACTTTACTTTAAGGGACTAAAAATTATTGACTTTTCTTTTATTTCATCTGATAGTCTTCGATGAATGTTATTCAAAAATCCAAGTTAAGGTTTAGGAATCCACCAGTTCAAAAGTTATGCGTATGCAAGACCAAATATTTTTAGCATATTTTACATGTTACATCAATGTAATGATCAAAACCTAACCCTAATCTTAACTCTAAGCCTAACCTAAATTGGACAAATTATGAATAGAAGCCAATATGGCGTCAAAGTGCATAATGTGTAAGATAACTCAAAAATACTTTGTTTTATGTACACATAACTTTTGAATTGGTAGATTCCTGAACTTAACACTTGTATTTTATGATTCTACTTGCCGAACACTATAGAATATATAAAAAAGGGTCAAGAATTTTTAATTCCTCTAAGTAAAGTTCAGCCGGTAATAAAAATATAATCAGCTAAATACATAATTATTTCTAATAAATGACTTCATGTTAAATAGAAGTGTATAGGTTAAATAAACGAAATAGATAACACTTACTGGGATACTTTTTATCTTGGAAAGCTGGTGCAGTCCAATCAGATATCTATGTGAAAAAATAATATACAAATGTGAAGAATCTCCATAAACAGGAAAAAGAAACCACATTTACAACGAACCTTGCCCAATCTGTCGCCTTTTGAGAATGGTTGATAAGGTATATCTTTAAACTGATCAGGTAACTCACAAGGACCCCATCCATCGGGATTATGTTGAATTGCAGGAGCTTGAAAATGGGCTATCTCTTCTTCTCTGTGAACAGCATCTTCTAAAACAACCACGTCGTCCGTCATTCTATACTTTTAGTACGAAAGACGTGAGACACGATGGCACAACCTATTTGCCGGAAAGATCGGCGACGCCATAATACTTTTTACGATAAAGATTCATTCATACATACAAAAAGGAAACATAGTGGCGCCATGTATCGGTGAAAAGTTATCTATTTGTTAGTACTACCGATTCTCCGATAGATAACGTAATCATATCCAAATAGTACACTTTGCATAAATTGCATGTAATTAATTAACTACGTACAAACATGATTTATGAGAGTTAAAGCTTTAATGTAATTTCTAAACAGTTCAAAAATTCGCTGTATAAATCTAGAAAATTCATTTTTTAATTTCGTCATAAAGAGTTAGTCACACTGTTTCACCGCTAGGTAGTTATAATGTTCTATGATTCACCAATTGCACGATTTTTGAAACTTGCTTAGAATCATGGTCGATAACTACCAAAGAGACTACATGTGTAGATAAAACTAGAGAAGGAACATTGTCCTTTTTAATAAAACTGATCTTAATTAATAAATTCACACTTTTCATGATATAAAGGAGTTATTTGCTCAAATTTCTTACGATGTGCAAAAAGATAACAAAAATTTTATAAATGTGTATTCTCAGTTTGATTCAAGAACGTTTTCATGTAGTTTTCACTATAGTACTAAATATACTAAGTAATATACATATAAATACTTAAGTTCATAGTTTTCACGAAGGTTTTTGTCACGTTTTTAGTATTCTAATATATATTTATATTTAATGAAATTGTGCACGTGCGTCAGCACATGGTGTGTTACCGATTAACGCAATTTAAAGCCAAGATATGTAAACAAAATTCAGTACATATTTGAAAAACATAATTAAATGTTCATAGTAATTTATAAAAAATGAGCAACGTTATTCTAAAAGAAGCGTGAGTAATTCCTAATAATTTCTTAAAATAACGTTGTTAAATTTATTTTATGAATAATAAGACACTAAGAAAATATTTTTAAATATAAATTTAAAATATTAAATATATAGTATATTCATATATATTATATATATATGATATATTATTGATATGATATGCTATATCTATTTGTTTCCTAAGGAATATTTTAATAAACATTTAGTTATTCATTATATCAAATTATATTCAATATAATTAGTATATATTATTAGCAGCATGTCAGATTGCAGATTGTCATATAATCACATATAATAAATAAATTTATATTATCAACATTACTTTTAGAAGTGTTGATGTCTAGGGAAATTAAAATGATATTAATACTATATACTTATGTATTAAAGAACCTCATTTGAAAAAAGATTTAGGTGTGAAAATATGATTTGTGTACATGTATTTAGTTAATTATATTCAATTCCAGGTTCGAAGTTAAATCCAAACATGGTGCATTTTATACAGGAGGAAATGTTCAAGTATGTTGACTAAAAATTACATATTATTTATTTTTCTTTATTTTATCATTTAATTGTCACTTTGTGTTATAGTGGAGTACAAATGGGCAATATATGTTCTGCCAAAAATATGGTACTGTTTCTATATTATCAGTAAAGAGTGGTACAGTTATATCTTATTTGGGAGAAGGTAATAGCAATGAAGAGGAAGATACAATCAACACATTTATTGCAAGTAATAATGACTTAAATATCATCACACATCACAAAAGTGGACTTTTTAAATTATGGAACTGGAAAGGTATATAACATTGTATAATATATAAATATATAACATTACTTAATTTTATTATGAATAATTAATTAAATACAATAATGTGCATACTATTATTATAGATAATAAATTAATTAAACTATGGAAATCTATTCATAAGGGTCCTGTAGTTCGTATTGCTCATTTTATTGAAAGAAATTTGTTGGCTTCTGGAGGTAGTGATGGTACGGTCAGATTATGGAATTTACAATATCATACTTGTACTCATAATCTAAAAGGAGTTCAGGGAGTAATAAGGTACTTATTTTAAACGAAATATTATATTTTCATTTTATTTATGAAAATTTTACACATTTCATAATAAAAGATGAAATCATATATTTGAATGAGAAATGTGACTATGTAAACATTTCCTAAAAATTGTATTTATTTAAATGATATATTAAAAATTGATAATTTTTATTATCTTTTGTTTTTAATAAAATGTGAATATTTTTCAATAATTTTATAAATGTTACAAATTTTGAGTTATTATAACAAACATTATTATTTTACATATGAAACAGAATCACTGAATACATACTGCTGTAAAACATGCTATAATTATTTTAATTTATACAAATTTTGCAATACTCTGTAATATATTTCAAAAATTGAAAATCAAATGTAAAATTTTAAATTAAGAAATTGTATAGAAATTGGTTTTTATGATCACTCATTTCTTTTGCTATCTATTTTCAATTATATCATTTTAAGATATATAATGTACAGTATATGAATTTTTATAAAATTTGTAAAGTATAATATACTTTTAGTATTTTAGTTTTCCATCCAAATATTGAAAAAGAGCTTGTTTTTGCTGCTGGCGATGATATCAAAATCCATGGATGGAATATTAAAACTGGTAAAGAAGAAATTATACTTTCTGGACATTTCAGTAAAGTTACTTCTTTATCTTTTCTCAAGGACAAGAATTATTTAGTTAGGTAATATGTTGGAACTACATTTCCTATCTCGTATATTACTAAATATAAAATTTGTGCTACGTATAATGTATTGGTTTTATGTAGTTCAGGAAGAGATAGAGTACTCATTTTATGGGATCTTTCTTCTGGATCATCAATACGAGTTTTACCAGTTTATGAGGAAATAGAAGATACATTTATTATACCTAAAAATATGTTACTACCCTTTTATAACAAAGATGAAAATGCTATACATGTTGCTGCTGCAGGAGAAAAAGGTGCTATTATAAATTTTTCAATATTTATATGGATTAAATTAATATCAATTTCTTTGTCAAGAACGTTTACATCTTATTTGGCTATTCCAAAATTTTGTTTTTTTTTAAATAAAATTTACATATTTCTTAGAATAATACAAATTTATAAATAATAATTAAATATTTATTTTGTAATTTAAATTTCTTTAGGAGTTGTAAAAATTTGGGAGATGAAGACTGGTAAAGAAGTATATGTGCAAAAAAATTCTATTGTATCAGCTGCGAAGGAAGCAGGATCTCTATCAATTATACATTTACTTTATAATGATAGTAACAATAACTTTGCTGTAGTTACAGTTGATCACAATATAATTATCCATTCATTAGAAACATTTGACTGCCTGAAACAGGTAAATTCGTTTTTTAAAAATAATAATAAAATTGATATTTTATATAATAGGCAGGTTCTATAATGAATATAATTTATACATTATTGTTATAGTTAGTAGGTTACAGTGATGAAATTTTAGATGTTGTATATCTTGGAGATAACGGAAGTCATATAGCTATTGCTACTAATAGTTGTGATATAAAATTGTACAATATTTTAACTATGAATTGCGAATTGCTATGTGGTCATACAGATATTGTGTTATCTCTTGCTATTACACTTGCTAATGCCTATTTACTTATTTCTTCAGCGAAGGTATATATTATATACATTTCATATATTATTAATGAATTTAAATCAACATATAGCTGTGAAAATTACTTTAATGTAAAAAAAAACTATTTATGAAATATGTATGAAATTTTTAATAATGTTTCATAATTTATAGGACAATAGTATTCGGGTATGGCTTATGGATAAACAAACAACTAAAGTGTCTTGCATTGCATCTGCTACTAGACATACTGCTCCCGTAGGTTCTATAGCAATTTCTCAAATATCTGCAAAATTTTTTGCTTCTGTCAGTCAAGATTCATGTCTTAAACTATGGAACTTATCAAATAATATTAATTTTAAAGGTAAACAAAATGCTTTCTTATATTATAAATTATTATTTCTATCACTTAGTGTTATTTTATGTGTTCAATGATTGCAGACACATGCTCCCTAAATGTTGCTCATACAACATTAGCTCATCAAAAAGATATTAATAGTGTGACTATTTCACCAAATGATAAATTAATTGCTACTGGATCACAAGATAAAACAGCTAAGGTATAATATATAAAATTCATTCTACATCAAAATATAGGATATTTCTTTTAAATGGGAACAGTGGAATATCTTGATATTCCACTGAAGATATTTCATTTTTGTTAACATAGGTCATAATGTTCGAAAATTGAACGGATAATTATATGGATATAATGTTTATTATTTATATATCTTCATAAATATTTTATATGTACTATATTATTCGTTATGGTAAATAATATTGCTCTATAATTTTAGTATTAAATTGTTTTTCTATTAACTACTAGTCTTCTAAATAATATGTATGTCATTAGCTTCAGCATTACTGTATACAAGTTCATTTCAATACAAATACACTACTTAAGAAACTATTTTTGTTAAAAATACATTGAAACATACTTTGAATGTTATAGTTATGGTCTGTAGACGATTTACAATTACTTGGTGTATTTCGTGGTCACCGTAGAGGAGTTTGGTGTGTTCGATTTTCACCTATAGATCAGGTACTTTTGACGACATCGGCAGATTCTACAATAAAACTTTGGTCGCTGACAGAACTTCAGTGTTTGAAAGTAATTATAATTATTTATTTATTACTAATTGTTATTAAATTAATATAACTCAGTTATTTTTATTAAGATATATATTTATCATTATCAGTAATTTTTTTGTATGATAGACTTTTGAAGGCCATGAATCATCAGTATTAAAAGCAGAATTTTTATCCCGAGGAATGCAAATAATTACTGCAAGTGGGGATGGTCTTTTGAAGCTTTGGAATATTAAGACATCCGAATGTACATGTACTTTAGAACAGCATGAGAGTCGTGTATGGACACTCGCAGGTGAACATTATTTTAACGTTTTTCAATCAATATATTATATTTATTATATCATACCTTAATTGTAGTTAGTAAAAATGAGAAAACTATTATCAGTGGTGGAAGTGATTCATTGCTAGTTATTTGGAAAGATGTAACTGAAGAAAATAAAATAAAAGCTGCAATGAAATTAGAACAGCTTGCATTGGAAGAACAAAAACTAGCAAATTTACTAAAAGCAAATAAATTAACATCTGCGTTAAACATAGCTTTAAAGTTAGAACGTCCTTTTCATGTTCTCAAGATTGTAGAAAGTAAGTTTTCATTACGTATTATCAATATAAGCATGCATCATTTAATATAATTTCTTATATAATTATATACAAAATGATCCACATAACTATAAAAATCTTAAATTATACATTATATGGAAAATAGATTTGCATGATATTAAGAAAGTATTAAATAGCACACTTCTTTTTATGAACAAGATAGCTTTAAAAAGGACCTCGATAAAGGTTAACATTTTTTAAAATATAATATACTTCTTATTTTTTATTATTTTATACTACTTATTGTCTTTAAACTTAACCATTAATAAGATATTTTACTTTTAATCAGAGAATTCAGAATAATGAAGTAATCAATCTTTAATTTAAAAAAATTGTAGCTAAAGTCAAACTAAGTCTATATGCTCCTAAATATTAAAACACATTAGTATACATACTCATAAAAACGGTAGAAGTAGAAGAATCTTATATATCCGTTCCTGTTTCTTATTTTATTTGGGAAAAGATGTTTTTTCCCACTGAGCTCTTCAATTAAAATAAACGTTGTTAAGTAACACTATTATTGAAATGTTTAATATTATGTAAAGTAAATTTTCAAGAAAAAGAATAGTTATGTCACTAACTCTTTCGATCATAATTTTTGGGGCATTGGTCTCCTTAATATTACAATGCCAGGTAATAACAGGACTTCGTCCAGCAAGAGTTAATGTTACATATGAAGATAAAGTGAATCATTTTACACAAATTAATAATTGAACAGGAACGTAACTGCTTTTTAATTTTTCTTATGTTTTTTATTTTTCATGTATCAGCCATTTTAAAGACAAATAATTCCCACTTTAAAGAAACAATTCATGACTTAAAACCAATCTATAAAGAAGAGTTATTGAAGTGTGCTGTTACATGGAACATCAATAGTAAAAATTGCCAAGTTGCTCAGGTAAGTTCTCACATAATTGAATATGTTATTCCTTCAAATAAGAAATTTGATTATAATTTTACATGTTTCTATAATGTTCCTGATTAATAGGTAGTCATAAACGCGTTAATGATGGAAATGGAAAATTTGGAATTCCAAACAAAATTAACTTCTACATTGGAATCTGTGATACCATATACTGAACGCCATTATATAAGAATCACAAAATTGTTACAAAATCTGCATATACTTACTTATACTCTCAATCGTATGAAACCACGTATTACGTCTGTAGATATAAATTAAATGTATAACTAACAACTTGTATAAGTTTCGTAAATTTCTTTTTCGTAACTGTCTTTTCTATATACCACACGTGTGTGTGTATGTGAATGCTTTTTATAGATAATGGATATAGATGCAGAATTTTTATAAATAACAATATAGATTAGTGTCAGTTATTTAATATGTAAACAGCATATCCCAAAATATTTGTAAATTTCGAAGAGCATTTTTCTATTATAACTATAATATAAACTTATATTTCAAAAAGGTACAAAATTTTGTGACATTTTTTTATTATAGTATGGTACTTTCAACATACCCTGTACACCTTGTGTACAATACCAACTTAGTATTATATACAAGCACCTGAGTGTTCACTTTATAAAAGAATACTGTAAGTGGGAGGAATGGTTGGGTAATATTTGGTTTCTAGCTAATTTACTCAAGACCATGCATGTATATTCAGGAAAGAATCAGTCCAAGTTTATTAGTGAAACAGATAAGTCATCAGGAAACTTAAGATGGCTTTAAGAAGAATTTGTTTTTTCGTGTCTTTTATTTATCTACTACAACTTTTACATTCAAATACATCTACTATGTAAGTTATACCTAATTAAATCCATTCTTTTAATTTTTATTAAATTTAGTAACTCTAGTCACTAAATATTCTTTTAAATTTTATGTAGTTAGAAATATCACTCAAATTTATATTTATGTAAAAGAGTTTGTTTAAGTAAAGCTTATTAACTTACTGAAAGCTTAATAAACCTATTTATTTACATAAATCTACATATTAATCTCATTTTCTACAATTTTAAATAAATAAAATTTTTATATAGTTAGCTATATAGCTATATAGTAGCATAGATCAGTATCATGAAAAGACATCATCTTCATCCTAATAAAGTATATATTAAAATATCTCCAGAACTATAATTTAGTTATGTATGTTACTGAATATATGTTTAATATAATTTTTGTGTATAAAAATTTTGGAGGCACTGGATAAATAGTGTAAAAAAAGTTACTTTCCTTTTTAATTAATTTGCACACTAAAAAGTGTCAAGAAGACATACTTTATAAAAAATATTTATAAATGCTATCTATTTCCATGCATAACTATCTAAAATATCTAAAAATATTTATAAGTGCTATCTATTTCCATGTATGTTTTTTACGCAAATACATAACTAAATTCTGAAACACTTGTGTAAACATTAGTATTCAAAGTTGATTACATTAATCTTTAAATTATTGAAATTATATTTTCTACAGTTTTATATTATTTTATCTGTATCTGAATTATTGCATGATTAAACAGCACAAATGAGGTAATTTACAAATATAGATAAATTAAGAAAAGTATTTCTTTACTCTTCCATAATTTATCTATATCTACTATAGTTTTAATTGTAATTGCAATAATTATTATCTCTTTTATTTTTTGAAAACAAAGAAGATGTTTAAAAAATGTATTAATATTACATTTCATCAACCAATTAAACTGTTTTATACTATGTTTTATACTACATGTATATACATATATCGCTAAATTACGTATATCAGAAGAAAAAAAAAGAATCATGATACGCAATTTTATGAAGAAAAATATTGATAACTTACATAAACAGTTAAATGTTTGATGTCATAAATTAGCTCATGTGGTAGATAAGATTTTATTGTTGAGATTGGTATTAAAGTCTTGATTAGAGCATTAATATTCGATTGTATTAGTTAATAAAAATTTTTTACTTGTCATACTAGATATCAGAATAAATAATGTAGATGGTAAATGATACTTAATAATATTATAAACAAAATATGATAAATAGGTTAAAAATTTTATAATTTTTTAAGGTACTTATCTATATTTATTCTTATCTTATAAACTATGAAATATAATATATTTTTCATATCTGTTTATAAAGTACTTGCTTATTTTAGTTGTGTTTATTCATATCTATTTTATGAAATAATCACATATCCATAGTAAACTATCGTTGCTATGCTTTTCAGAAATATTTCAACTTGCAATAACAAAGAAATTCTTTTTATAATGTAGAGTCACATGCATTGCATTATGTCACCAGCATTAGTACAAAGCAACAATGAACTATTCTTACTACTTAGTAACGTCTGGAATTTTAATTCAAGGACTTTCTTTGAAAGCGGTTTTATCTTTTTACATACTGAAGTTATAACTAAATATCATTAACAATACTACTAATTAAAATGTCAACTATAATGTTATTATATATATTTTTATAAATTTTTTACAAAATTTTTTTATAACACTATTAATACTTTTTACTATTAGAAATTTAAATAATATTACTAAGTTTTTGGAAGCATAGCTTTTTATGTGTATATGAAATTACATAAATTTCTTACAGATTAGAGAGCTGTCCAATATTAAGTAGTAGCAGCTCTATGACACAAACTGAACTTTTACAAGAATTGACAAATAATTGTCGTTATGATAAAATGACTAGACCTCCAGGAGAAATTAATTCTACAGATCCAATTAACGTATATACCAGGGCTTATATTTATACAATTAGATCTAATATGGCAAAAACACTGGTATCTTGTGTTATAATTATATTTTATAACTTACATAATTTCTAATATTTGTTTTTTGTACATTTATAAAATATATATATATAATATATAAATATATATATAAATATATATATATATATATATGTATTTTTACAGCAATTTGATGTACATATGATGTTGCAATTTAGATATCTGGATAACAGGTTAACATTTTCAAACATTGCTCCATATTTAAGTCAACTATATGGTGGACAATTTGCACATGATTTAATTTGGACACCTATTGTGTATGTTTCTAATGAGCCCAGTTCTGCTATAATGGGAAATAGTGTGAAAGATATACTTGTTTCAATAGATCCATCAGGCATGGTCATACTGAATACTAGGTTTGTAAATATAAATTTACTTAATATTTTAGAAATGATATATTACATTATCAAATATGATATTCATTTAGCATCTTTATGTTTTATTCATTAATAATAATTTATGATTCAAATATGATTCAAATATAAAGTAAAATTAGTATAAATATGAAACAATAAAAACGTAATGTGAAGTAATAAAAAATAATTAAGAGGACAGATAGTATATCATTTATTATAAGTTTAATCTTTGTTCTGCCCTTTTTAATATGCTCTTTTATTTTAATTTTAATATAATATTTATACAACTTTAAAACTTTTTTAGTTAATGAGATATCATTGAATAAAAGTTCAATCAAAGTAATGTTTACATTGTTGCAATTATTTGTTGCAATATTTAATTGATTATAAATTAATTGTTCCAATTTACGTTGCAGGAAGACTAAACTAAACTAACTATAAAGAATTAAATAAGTATTTTAATGAGCTGTATCATGACAGAAATATAATTTATTACTGAATTATTCAAAAGTTACAGTTAAATTATTCAAAATAAGATTAATATGTAAAAATATGTACAACATGCAACACATATTTTATGGCATATAATAGAATAAAATTAATTATATATTTTTTTGTTCATTTTAATATAAAATAATACAATCTGTGTGAATGGAAAGCTGATCAAAATCGGCTTTACGGTGAACGTATTGTAAAGTATTAAATTCCACAGAGCCATTTGATTGCGCAAAAATTTTGAAATGAGAATACTTACCTTATATAGATACTTTGCCTTCCAACATGAACTCATGTTAATTACTGTATGATTATTATTCATAAAGTTATATCAATACAATACTCAACAATTTTTAGTGAAAATTTAATGATCCTTTAATTTTGCTGTCTAGTATATATCAGAGATTATTTAAAAGATGCCCTATTGTTGAAAGTTAAGAGCTTGCAATATTGCTTGTTTTAAAAGTAAAGATTATAATAAAATTTAAAAAATTTTGAATGTTACATACAATGTTACTTTTATAATTTTCTTTAATTGTATTCACAATAAAAATAATAACATAATATGAAATGCATAACTCATCCTTATATAATCTCATCTGCATAATAAGTGATGTATAAACTGTTATAGGTTGCAAGCTACTCTTAACTGTGGGCTTCGTTTGGAGAAATTTCCGTTTGATGTACAAGAATGTCCTCTTGTCTTTGAAAGCTGTAGGATGTTATAGTTATTGTACTACTACAATGTCAGCTATTTTATTCAACTGAGCTCCTTGGAATGAATGGAATTTTTACCTACAGGGACACACAATGTGCATGATATGGTGTTATATTGGGACCAAGATCCAATCATACTTGCAGACGAATTACACTTAACTGAATATAAGCTTGTTGACAAATGGGTTAACACAACAGAAGTATTTTATACTACATCGCAGCAACATTATGGTCATTTTGGCATGTATTTTTGTTATATATAGTAAATAATATCTTAAAATTGTTTTAATTGATAATCATTTATATTTATAGCTGGTAATTTCAGTTCAATTAGTATAACATTTAAATTAGCACGCGAGATGGGATTTTTTATGATGGACTACTACATTCCATCCATATTAATAGTAGTCATTTCTTGGGTATCTTTTTGGTTACATATGGATGCAAGTCCTCCACGAATAGTGTTAGGTGTTATATTTAAAAGATGTATATCTTATTTTATGGATGTTGATATTATAAAATAAATAATTAATTAAAATTTCTGTATCTAGGAACAAATACTATTTTGACATTTATGACTCTTGCGTCCAAAGTAGAGAACTCTCTGCCAAAAGTTTCTTATATAAAAGCAAGTGAAATATGGTTTTTGGGTTGTACAATATTTTTATTTGCAGCAATGGTTGAATTTGCTTTTGTTAATACAATTTATCGACGAAAGTATGTATATGTTGTATACAGATACTACAAATGTGAAATCTCATACTTCATACATCATTTACTGGTTATTAATAATTTTGAAAATTTATTTAGAAAAAATGTTCCCTTGAAAAAGGTAAATAGTAAATACATATTAAAATCAACACTAACACCAAAACTGGCTCGTAAACAATTTCAAAAGAACACTACAGGATTAGAACGATCACGATCTTGGTCATCACTTGATAATGCAAACACCAGTGAACAAGATTATTCAAGTCAAAATTACCTTACTGTGCATGTAAATATACAAGTATAAGAAAATATATCAAAGTATATGTGTGTTCTGTATTCATTTTTTATAGCAACTATACTTTTATATTACAGAGTTTTCCAAGTACTCTCAATATTCCTTCTGTTAAAATTGAGGAAGATAAAGATCAAGAATGTTCTATTGGGAGCATTATGACTGTTAATAGTACATCATCACCAAAACCTTTTCAACGAAGAGCAACTCTTGCACAGTTACATAATTTTACAACGATGACTCCACAAGAAATTGCTCAATGGATTGACAGACGTAGCAGAATTGTATTTCCTGTGGCTTTTATTATATTTAACATTCTTTATTGGTCTTTTATTTGGATATGAAAATGTTATAAATAGATTAAACATATAAAGAAGTAATATTTTTTTTATTACGTTGAAAATTACTAAGAAATTTTTGAATAATTACAAAAACTAACGAGTTGCATTTATGTAATTTAGCTGCATAAACTTTTAAATAGAAAAGTTGTTTTCTATAGTATGCGTACATATGTTATTGTTACTATGTGGTAGTTGTTTATTTATTTTATATAAATTGTTTTTAATAGAGAAAATAGATTATAAATAAATATAAAATATTATAACAGAAGTCTACTAATTTGTAATTTAAATCTTCATTCGTTCATTTTCTATTATTTTGAGTTGCATCAACTGCCGGGATTGTTATTAGTTCATTAGTGACTGGTTTTGGTACAATCGATTGGGATTGACTTTCAAACTAACAATAAGTATACATATAATGATAAACAAAAATATCAGTAGACTAGATTGCTAACATTATGTACCATAGTCGTACCACGACGTACGATAGCCGTAAGCACGATTGTGGTTGTGAGTTTTGAGAGTTGTGATCATGAGTTGTAGGTTACAGATTACAGGATCCAGTGAGTGCAATGCAACGTCTACAAATGCATACGTGTATTATACATAAGAGCATGGTTATATCGAGTGAGATCACTGATATATAATGAAATATACATATACATATGTATTATGTAGATAAATTCTTATGCCTATGCATTTAGCCTTCAAATGTTTCATTTGCCCGGATGGAATAGTTCGTCAGAACTCAGAACTCAGAACTCAGAACTCAGAATGTGGCCAGAAAGTCAGAATTCAGAATCTAGAACTCTCATCCACTATAGTCATACCCTAACAGATGCAGTTTCACTTCAAAACATAAACAAGAGATGGTAACTTCAATATTAAATATCTCATGAACTATTAACCAGTCTACCTCTAAATATTCAACCGCCGGCTTCAACTTTCGATGTTTTACCATCGTGTAAAGAATTATCAAAAAATCAGAGTTACAATTCAGTATTTTATATCGTTAATAAATTTTGGTACCTGTTTTGCAATTTTATAACTAATACTAATCGTGAACTTACGTAATTCTCAAATGATGGATTTGTACATGTATGTAATAACATTTTATTTTATATAAATTAGTAAATATTATTTTTATTACTAAATAATTTAAAATAATTTACAAAATAAGCTAATATATGTACATACATACATTCTCATATACATATTATATAAATTAGAAAAATATTTGTTTTTGCATTAACAATTATGAAATAATATTTTTGTGAGCAAAATATATTACTGTAAATATAAATATTATATAATAAAATACATATATACATATATATAAAAGTTTGTGTAAACCCCAATACATAATTGTAATGATATTTTTATAGAATGTTTTTATATGTTAGAAGATTGTTTTGTACCCAATTTGAAATAAGATAATAATTTTAATGGTTATATAGTTATTTAAATCAGTAATACAATTACAATATTCCTAACGATATGAATATTACAATATCCTGATAATATTAATTGTTTAGAATATGTGTTATACACATGGTTGTAATACACATACATAGAATAAGTTTATTTATTTTTGAAAACAAAAGTTGGCCAAGTTTTGTGAAAATAAGTGCAAGAATGTTCAAATCATTTTTAATAAATATATATTTGTTTTATCTGATTATCTAATATCTGAATGCCTATAGTATCTTTTAATCATGAAATATCATACTTTTTTTTTAGATATCATTATTGGAATAACAAACATTAGTATCACCTAATATTTGTACAAATATAGTTTATATACTATTGAAAATTAAGATTGTAATAGCGTAAAATACTTACCAAAGATATTTCATAAAACTTAGGCATAAATTTAACAATAAATTCAACATATAAGAATAATATTTGTCCTATTTGAATTTCTTTATCTTTATTACAAAACTTCAGCATATATATTTTTATAGAAAATAATTAATTGTTATAATTAATAAATTATTATAAAAATGGAATGGTGTACATACAATAGTACAAGATACTTACCAATATATATATATAAATGTAGATATACAAATAAATTTTTGACACTAGGTCTATTGAGCTTTAATATGCACCTAAATACATATAGTTTACTCGAATTATACTAATAAATAAGTACATATGTATTTATGTTTCTATATAAATAAAACATTTGCATATTTTTAATAATTGCAAAAACAAAAAATCTGATATCAATCAATTTGATAGTCTTATATATATATATATATATATATATATTATATACATATTATAGTATAATAGTACTAATAAAAATCATGTATGTAAGATTTTGTACATACGTACAAAAATAGTTACAACTGGACAATTTCAAATAGGACAAACATTTTTATCATTTTCCTTCTTTCTTATTTTCATATCCTAATCTCTTTTCCTATGGAACATTTCAGGAGAATATTATGTTTCAGCATTCAAGACAGTTAATTGAATTCTATGATACTGAAACATCCGAAGGATAGAATCCAAAATTAGATCTTAATTGTTCTAACAAGACAAAAGTAAGAATAGTCTGTGGAGCTAATCTAATAAATGCAGGTACGTAGCCCTAAAATAAAATAATCAATATATTTTTAAACTCATATGCTTGAAATTTTATTTTATAAGAATACATTACCAGGAAGATTATTTGAATAAACACATTTAAATGTGATATATATATAAATAAATCGAATCATATAATTAAGAAAATTATTAAAATTAATAAAAAACTATAATTAATAAAATTAATAATTAAAATTAATAAAACTATAATAAATTAATAAAATTAACTATAATTATAACATAAATACTTTATGATACAAAATAGATTGAAAATATAAAACTTAAGATTAAATGTACACATGAATTATTTCCCTTTATATTTCAATAAAAACGAATCTTCTGTTATGAAAAATTAATTTGGCACTTTTAAATATATATTCTTATTGCATTGCAAATATATGCAGAGATAAAAATTAAATTTAATCAGATACAAAACATTTTCTACATTTTATATAATTTAGTCATAACTATGCATTTAATAATACTAAAACAACTATTATTAAACTGTCTAAAACATTTATAACTAATTTCTTCTGTAGATATATTCAATCAATGTCATTAGTGTAAACTACATGTAAAGTAAAAAAAGATATTTCATTTATAATGGAGAGTAATAATTTAACCGAACACGTGATTAAAAAATATAAATACCTATTGGATTAAGAGTACTATTTATATAAATTATTTAACTCCTAAGCATTCAGTGATTAAAGGGTTAAGTAGAAAAAAAGAAAGCTATAAATTACGGGAATTGTACAAGCTTCTAAGGATATATAAAGTCACTTTAATTCTTAATTATTATAATGAATTTAAATGTCTAAATACTATAAACTTTCTGTCCAAATTAATTATTCTAAAAAATCCATAAAAAGTTTTCTCTAATTACTAATTTTAAACGTTTACCTTTAATTTATTTCAAATGTGTTTACTCAAACATACTATAACCTTCCCATTATTAGGATATTATGATATAGAAATATCTAGGAAAAACTAATTCAATAGATAAAAAGAAACTTACTTTAAAAAATGCAAATGGTCCAAGCTTAGCAGTATACAAAAATAGATCCATCAAATTCTATAAAATATTACATAAATAGATCTTTATTACATTAATACTACATTATTCATTTAATTTTATTTTTACAATTACCTTAAATTCTCCTGGGTTAGCATTCATTGCCCGTGTTTTTAAAACATCCAAAGGTTGTGTAAGAGTTGTAGCTACAGCACCCTTATATAGGAATAAAACATTAACTGAGAATGTGTAAAATAATATGGTATGTATTGCTTACTACTATCTGCTATTATCTACTACTATCTACATAAATCTTGTGTTATTGTATTAGTATCATTGGATAAAAGAACTGCAAGCCTGTATAAACATTTATATGAAATGTATTATTACATTTACATGAATTGTAATACATACATTTATATGAATTAGTATGAAATGATAATAATAATAATGTTTGTTACATAATCTCTTGTGTTTTAAAAGTTCATGTAATAAAAAAAAATTGTTGTTTGACTTACACCATGTTTATGTTACTATTCTTTCCCAAATTTAAATATATTATTTAGATGTACTTACTGCACATACACTTGACACAACATGAGTTACAGGATTATCTTTAAAATAACCACTTTGTAACAACATAATTTTAACTTGATCATAAAAGCTCAGTTGTCCAATTGTCATTAATGCAGCTCTTAATGTTGCTGTAGAACATCCACTAAATAAATGACTTACTCCTTCTTGCTGAATTACACGTATTATTCCATCTAGAGCATGCTTATAACTATAATAAAATTTAATATTAAATAACAGAGGCAAAAGTAAATTAAGATTATAACTTAGACCCTCACTTTCGTCTTAGTTGTGATGGAAGTTTTATATCATTTTGCATGCGTACATTAATTACATCACCCGGTGTTCCAAGAACACCACCAGCTGCGCCAGAAAATCCAGCCAATAATAATTTTTGGTAAAATAATAATGATTGTCCAGATGTTTCAAATGTTTGTTTACCTACCTGTATATATAATATAAATATAACATATTCATATGAAAAGTATAGTATAATAACTCAAATAGTAACATAGAAAAGTTAAATACACAATCAAATTACAAGAAAATAGATAAGTAAATAATACATATAATGGGAATAAATTTACTTCATATGCTCCAAATCTCATTGTAGAATATGTAAGTTGACGAAGCAGAGAAGCACTTAATCCATTGTACAAAGCTAAAATTCCCTGATTTTGTATTATAGATGTAGTTAATCGTGCTATAGATAGTTTGCCTTCTTGTTGTGTTTGTAAGTGAACCTATAAATGTGTGTGGTATGTAAATGAAATGCTATTGCATTTCAGTACATCATAAAATTTTTTTAAAATTATAAAGCTCACTGTTTGCTTAACATGATATTTGAAACTCAAAATATAATTAGTTTATTTAATTGTTAATTATTTAATTATAATTTAAAAAAAAGAGGAGTTAAAACTTAAGTTATATTCATTTATGAATTTAGTAATAAAAATACCTTTAACAAATCTAAAGGATGGGTAACACAAGCAGCACCTGCAGAGGAAAGCCCACCAAAATACCACCGCGACAATTTTTTTGTTTTATCTGTCATGTTTTCTGTGTTTTATGCTTTCATAAAACAAGTAAAAATGAGACATTTGATAAATAATTAATAAATGAAACTACTTAAAATGTAATTAACACATTTACTTATTTTCGTATTTTTACATATTGATTTAAGATTACATATATGTATAAACTGTATATATATGAGTTATACATATATATATACATAAATTAAAATGTACATACATACATAAATTAAGAAAGTGAATAATTAAACTATTAATAATTTTTAAAGTATTAAGATTAATTATTGATATATATATATATAATATAATATTAATGTGATATGTAATAAACTAATTATCGTAGATACTAAAGTAATTATAATGTACGTCATGTGTGTGCGCGCGCTCGCGTGATTTTTAGTTATGTGTGTATGCATATGTACTTCTAGAAGAAGAAAATGATCATTTTAATTATAATTTCTGTAAACAATAAGTCAAATTGAAAATATAATTATTAATTGATAAATTATTTAAAATATTTATGTAAAAAGATTAATGCAAACTTTTAAGTAAAAGTTGGAATGTTTTTACAAAATTTACATATTTATAACTGACTATATACACATAGCACCTAAAACATTTTATAGTTAAATAACTTATTAGTAATATATTTTAACATATAAAATAATCATGATAGTGTTTTAACATAATTATCTTCATAAAAATTTAATGATTCTTCAACATGTATTTCGATTTCTCTCATAAATTTAAAATTTAAATGATTTCATTTAAGCGTTGTTACGAAACATGATATAAGCTATAGTTATACCGTATATACATGTGTGTCACGTATGTTTAATCATGATTCGTTGATAATTAATTTTGTTAGCGATATGTAAGTAGAATATCCGTATTACTTCTGTGTACGCTTGTACATTCAATTTAATATAAACATATGATATCTTCAGTAAATTAAGAATAAAAAAGAACATATTAATTATATCGTAAAAGTTTACCACATGGAGATTATTTTTTATTAATTCCTAATGATAAGAATTAAGAAATAATTATGGTGATCTTTCATAATCACTAATAAATCAAAGTAACAAAAAAATATAGATAAGATAAACACAAAAAAATGAAGAAAAAGAATGCATAATAGAGTATAATGTAAGGAAGCAACTTACTATAAATTGTATCATTAATAGAACTTTTAAATTATTCTTGATTAGTAACTATACCCGGCAATATCTAAACTCTGACTGACGTAATGTCCAAAATCAGTTAACAGAGCTGGAAAGTTGGTGAACGCGCACGCATCAGCTGATAGCCACGTGTTATACCACCTCCTTTCAAAACTGGAACTTCTTTTTATCGATATGTTTACTTTTAAGAATGGTTATATTTCTCTTAGCAAAATTAATAATTATTTGCAAACAAGTGTTTGGACATTAAAAAACAAATTTTTTATATATGAATCTATATGCATATATATACTATATATCCATATTTATGTGAAATGTAAAAAAAGAGACTCGTGTAAAAAAAATTGAGTATTTATATACACGTTGCAATTATTTTTTTTAAAAATGTACATTATAAGCAGCAGTATCCTATATATTATACATATATAATGTCGTTATTATTTGTTAGTTTTTAATCATGTTTTTGCATTTTTATATTATTTGATTAACGTTAGGATATTTTTATAAGATTAAAATTTTTACGTACGTTTTTTTTTATTTATATTACTTCCTAACGATTTTTATGAACTTTTATATACAATTATTAATGTAAAGATCCATTACATAATTTGCAGAAATACATTATTTGTACAAAGTTCATCAAATATTGAAATAATAATATGCAAATATGTTTGTACAATTCTTGCAAACGTGTTATTGGAATATTATTAGCTGCTGTTAGTTAATTTGTAATTTATATGTATATTAATTATAATATTAAATTCCTAAAATTACAGTAGGTTAAATATTAAAATTTATTTTTATATTATTATATATTATATTATATTAGTTCAATATAATTTATCAAAGCTTCTTCAAAAACTCGCGCCGTTAGTCGTAATAAATCGATACCTAATCAGTTAGATCCCAGTTGACTTCAGTGCTAGTCGTACCGAACAACATGGCAACACCATATCTATTTTGCTCTATTTTCAACTAGAGAGAAAAAGCCGATCCTAGAGTCGGTTGTGGTTAGGTATCAATCTCAATTCAGTTCAATCCCATCTTAAGTTTCTACTTTGTGCTGAAGGCTAGTCAGAAACATGTGTTTCATATTATTATAGAGTATTTCAATCTAATAAAATGTGAAATTTATATTCTGATTTTATTATGTTATATATTATAAATTACTAATTACTGGCTAAATTGAAATGCAATATTTATCATATTTGACGGTGTTTAAATGTAACAGGCATAACCAATAATTGTAATGTATGTCTAAAATCTGAAATGAAACATAATTATATAAAAACTAATTTGATCTGAAGATATAATAACATTAATTTGTTTTGTAGTTAATTCGTAAATCATTTGGAAATAGAATATTCTGTTATATTTGATATGTATTATGGCTAATATAATGGATTCAATATCGAACATACTTGGCATTGATAAAGTAAATATGGATGGAAAATTAATTTGCATAGAAGAACAACATGATAGTAATGCAAGCTTTTTATTGAGTTCTGTTATATCTAATGCATTAAAAAAGAATTATGGAATATGTTTTATATTATTTCATAATACAATGAATCATTATCACAATATGGGTATGAAATTTGGTTATAATCTTATGTTATTAAAAGAAAAACATAAAGTTACAGTCATAGAACCAATGAAGATTATTGCATCTAATATGGAATATACATGTGAACAAACAGCAAATAATATTATTCATGATATATTTTCAACTATTAAAAATGAGTATGACAAAATAATACAAAACAATGAACCTGTTACTATTATAATTGATGATTTTAGTCATATTTATAATTTTGGATGTAATTTGAGAGAATCTACGTATTATGTAAGATATTTAAGATCACTTGTCGAATATTACAATAAGTCTCAACTTTGTATTATAATACACACCTATAAAGAGGAGTCGAAAAATTATGTTTCTAATATATTTGCACATGTACTTAAACACATGGCACATTTATTTGTTAAAATTGAGCCTCTGGAAACAGGATATTCTAGTGATGCATCTGGAAATATAACAATTAATTGGAAAATGGATGATATTAGAACAAAATATAATTGGTCTGAAGTAGCGAGATATATATATAAATTATCAGATCGTCAAGTACAAATTTACACACCTGGTGCATCAACTTTGTTAGCATAAAGCAAGTTTTCTCGAAACTTATTTGTAGTTCTATGTGATATGCACATGTACAGAAAAATAGTAATAAACCATTTTGTAAGTTTGCTATATATTTGTTTTACTTCTATATTACTAGAAGAAATAATAGTACACATATGCTATCATTAAATTCTTAATCATTTATAATTTTTTAGATTCAGTAAACGGTATATAATTCTGAATTTTATTATAAATTTTTAGATTATAATTTTGTAATTTATAGTTACAAAATTGATCTCTGTGGTTTGTTTTAATTTATCAAAATAATTAGTAAAATGGCGATAGCAACAATAAGAATATCATATTTAACAAATTGCGATGGAAAGAGGTGTAATTTTTAATAATGGATAAGTCTTCTATCATAATTACTTACATGCAAGTTGTGTATCATATTGTATCTTATAACATGTTCCATGTTATCTGTACTTACATTATATACAATACTTGTATGTATGCAGTACTGTATACAATATATATTAATTTTTAGCAGAATTTATTTCATTTATTTTATAAGATAAATACATAAATAAGGAAAAATTGAAAAAAATAGCATAAGAGATTAATTTAATACGTCTTTTTCTTAATTTTCTATAAATTAAGCTTTGTCTCCCGATTTAAATATAAATATTAAGGATTGATATCTATTGGATTCTGTGATAGACTATCCAAGTTATAAATAAATGTATATGGATACATATGCATAAATAACAGATTATATTCGCACAAAATTTATTCTACAACTTCTTCAACAATAAGTTATATGTATATATGTATGCATGCATATACCTATGCACAGAGTGCAGAATTTCATTATGATTTAATATATATGCATTCACAGCTATTATTGATACAATAAAGTTTAGGAAAAGGTATACAATGCAATTACATATGTTCAGAATAAGTTCAATTCTGAAATAAACAGTCCACTCTGTATACATACACACATATATGTGCATACGTACAAACATATTACAGATTATGTTTTATACTACACATACATAATACATACAGATGTAGACGTTTAAAACAAGTCATCAAAATAATTTAAACATTTATGGGGATAGAAAAAGAAATCTCAAATAAAAATTGTTTGATATGGAATATGATGCAAAAATAAATTTTAATTTATAAAGTACGTTTGTAATAAAATATTGTATGCCAAGACGAATATAATTAAAGATGTGAATTAAGAGTACAGCATACTTAATAATTTATAATCAATATACCTTTTACTTAGACACTTTAATTGATTAAACTAAAATATTAGATGCATAAAGCTTATTATATACACAATTACATGATTTGAAATGATAATTGTGGTCTATGGCTACGTACAGTATAAATGTGAAAACATGGTATTTTATCACAAGATTATGGTAGGCTTGGAATTGTTTTTGACTTAATAATTTACCAATAATAAAACACATTATCAAGTTTGTTCTAAGCTCCATATCAAACAATTTTAATGATTACATATACATCCTGTTTTCAAAACCTAAATATTTTGGTGATCTGTTTTAGCTACCTTAATTGCATGACACAAGTTTTATAATTCTCTACTTCATAATACATTGCATAAATATTTACAGATATAATATGATTCTTTGAATAGCAGAGCAAAATGATATTATAATACTTTTAGTTTTAATTACAAATAAACTAAATTTTGAGATTTGTTGCAATTTGCTATTGGTTAACATTAGGGTGTTGTAAAATTAATGCAATTTGTATATAATTGTACAATTATATATATCGATAAAAAATAATTTTTTAGCTAATAAATTTTTCAGAAATACATCACCATCTGTGATAAGTACATCATTTTTCACGCTTAATAGTAAACATTAACAGTTTTTACATAGAAAAATCGTTAAAAAATACAACTAACATACAGTTTCTATTGTACATTTATAAAATAAGAATTAGGAGGTTAAATACATTAAATGCAAAAACGAATTATTCTATAAAAGCTAAAATGAGTTTTTATATAATAGTACTATTATTTTTACCTTGTATGGAATAGTTTATACATGAAGATAGTAAAAATTACTAAAATACCCATTTATATTTTAGTGAATACATGTCATAACAATAACAACACATAAAATGCATGTGTGTATATATATATTTAATACATCTTAGTATATTAATATACATAATATCAATGTTAATATATTATTGAATACTATTTGTTTTCATTTAATTTTATATATTTATTTTTATATGAATGAAAAAAAAAATTTTCACCGTTGATTAAAAAGTAAAAATTATGAAATATGTTTTGAACTCATTATAAATCCAAATTTGTTGCGTATTTTATTATAAAGTTTTAATATTGCAATTTATTTTAATATTTTTTTGTTGTAAATCATCCTACTCAAGTGCGTTTACTTAATAAAAGTATGAAACTCATATATAAGATCTTTAATCAATTATGAAATTGATATTGATATTGAATTTGTAAATTCGTTTGCTACAATAAGCGATTAAAATAATATGGTGCATTAATTTCACATCATCCTAATAAAGATTGGAAGTTCCACTTTGTAGCGAATCCATTCTCGGTATGTACATTGTTGTGTTTCGCAGGATATGATTACTATTAAAAATAAATATATTGAAGAAGCAGCTGGATGAATGTATAACTTATTGTCATACTAATTGTAATATATAATAATATAATCAATTAACAGAGAAAAGTTTTTTAGTAACTTCAAGCCATTTTTATTTACGCGTACGTGTATAATTGTTTACGTATTCCATGCATTAACAAAATGTGATTTTTATCGTTAAATATTCATTTCAATTTTGAAAGTAATTGAGAATGTGTGAATTAAATATTTCTATACCGAAGTCCTTATTCGCCACACATTGTTTTGTCTATTTGTAAAAACGGGGTGGATTTACATATGAATATAAATATTATTTTTCATGTCCCATATACTTTTACTAAATCTTTGTTAAATCTTGCTTATTTCAATTATACGTATTTATTTAAAAACTGAGAGGAAATTAGTAACTTATGCTTATGACATTTTTTCTCTTCTAAATTGCAGACAAATATATCATTGATTAAATTATATGTCAAGAAGAATTGAACATATTACTTTATTATCATGTCAATATTAAAGCATTCAATAGATATAAACTTGAATATTTGATTATGCGACAATAAAAAACTTTTAGAGTGCATACATTCTTTTGTAACTTAACTATTTGACGATAATTAAGTTGATTTCTTATAAGAAGCATATCCAATAATCTTTTAATATCTTGCACACTACTCACAGATCAAAATCCACCCCGTAAAAGTTATGTAACAAAAATGTTCTAACGCTTATACGTTTACCGTATTTTTATCGTTCGGTGACTACCACTTTGTTGCAGTCGTGCTAGTTGTACCAACGTTTGCTCCAACGAAGGGATTTGTAGAGGCAGCTATATCCAACAGATAAATATTATAGTAATTAAACAACTTTTAAGAAAGGTAGAAACATAATTGCTCATACATTTATATAAAGATCCATCATCTACTGATATTTCAAATAAGAATGACAATGACAATGATGATAATGAATGACATATTTGAAGTAGTTTTAATACCAAAATATTGTACCATATAATATTTCGTTGCACTCTGTACTCTTTAAAACAATCCATAGTTTAAATATCAATTAAGACTTATTTTTCAAGCTGTAAATAATTTAATTTTCATTAGAAATTCGTGCACACACGCAATCTGCCCTGCGCCATCATATAGATCCTGCCGAGCGCAGAGGGTCACTCGTCCAGTAGGACCCCTCAACTAAAGAACTTTCAAGACTACGAAAGTACTCATATCATTTTAGATACGCGATTAATCATATTCAAGTTACTATAAATGCAATACAATATATAAAGGAACGTATAAAGGAACGTGTTATAATAAAAAACTTTCTATTCTACGAAGTAATATCCATACAATTTGTTATTTAACAAAAGCTTACATTGTACAGGAGATTCTACGATATCAGCTCTGCAAGATAATTGTTAAAAATCGTAGATAAATCGCTGCATTACAATCGATTTCCCTACTTACCAATATTCACAAAGATTAGCTGTATAAGTCAACATCTCTGTAGAACATCTGACGAAAATTTTCTTCTCACTTGCATTTAATATTCTTTATTTTTATTTCTGCATTCAATAAACCTGGTAGAAGCATTTGACGTAGCATATTGTATACACTTGCCTTCTTACCGAAAATCACAAGGAATCAAGTTAGTGATATTGACGAATTTTTTTTGTGTAACACGTCTTCGATAATACGATTCTGAATTATAGTGCAAAATTCGATTGCTTTAGTAACTTGAGAAATAAGTCTCAATCGACATTTTTGCATATCACCTTTCGTATTTGTTTCGGTGTATATAATATTTAACAAGGAGAAATAATAATGCACTATAACAAATAAAAAACAATATATTTAAATTAAACACCAATAGCAAAAAACAAAAGATTATGAAGTTTCGTGTTCTCTCTTTTTAATGACTAATAATTTTATTCCTTAACAAATAAAAGTCACTTGGATAATAGGATAATAAAAGAGAAATATTTAACATTGTGCAGCTATATAATTACTTATATTAAATTGGTATATCTACTCAGTAAAGGAGAGGGTCCTACAGCAACTATTTACATCAAATTATTCTTAAATTTACAATTACTTTCTAATGTATGTATATAGGCACACACATATGTATATACATATAGTTATACATTTTTACATAGCTTTATACTATTAATACTTAGTTAAAATGCACATGCTTGCGTCAAATATTAATATTAGGCGTAGAAAAAGATTTTGTGCTGTTGATTGTACATCCCATTGGTATCAAAATTATTAAAAATTTTTTCATGATTTGCCATGGTTGCAAACAATGTACCTTTTGTCATTTTTATGGTATTGTTAAAAAACATATAAATAAAATTGCTACAAACATGTATAGACACTGCATTGTTTTCATATTGTGATTGTTAAAGCGATTTGTTTTGCCTTCGATGATAAGGCCTTAACATTTGCTAGATGTAAACAAAGAATATCGAAGATTTAGTCTTTAACTCTTTCCATTCCAGGTAATATTGGCTTTAGCTATCATTCACGAAATAGCTTGTAATTACTAATACCGAATTTATTAGTTGTCGTTTAAAATCGACTTCTGTAGATATAGAAGTGTTGAGTGTAGTTATTTAAGTATTTAAGCATTTTTGGGTAAAAATAGTTACAAAAACTGTCTATTATAATATTTATGAAAAAAGCACAAAATTATTTTCTGCACTTAATAACTACAATGATATAAATAAAATATCTTAAAATTAAGAAAATATTTACTGGAACAAAGCATAATATAATTGTATTATTTATTGCTACATAAGAATACATGATAAGTCTTGTGCAAGCATATACTTTGGTGTCATTGCTTGATGTTTAAAATACCGTAAAACTGAAATTGGTAATACTGACACAAAGAGTGTGGAAACAAGAACCCAATATTTCATTGCATCAATTCGATGATTCAAAGAATAATACGTAGCAATTCGTTGGAAAAAATATGGATGAAATTGTAGAAATGCCGATTTTTGTATATGTTGTAGACATCAATATTTTAAACAACCATTTCCTATATATATAAGGGGTGGATTCGCTTAATTTTTTTATTATTTAGTTACATATTGCCTTTAAGCTCGCCCGATCATCGTTTATAAACAGCAGATAAGTGACAACCAAACTGATGCATACGCTGCCATAGACACACAATTACAGAAATACGTTCTAGTGATCCTGACATTTTTTTGTGAATATCTCGGAAACCAGGCGAATCTACCCGTTATATGTATAGGAAAAAATTGTTCAAAACATTGATTTCTACAACATATCTAAAAATCATTAAAATCGGAAGGTAAGAAGCGTTTCTACAGTTTCACGGATATACGTATTGAGATAAATTTCTTTCAAGTTTGTACAAATAACAACTTTTAAAAACTATTTTGTTAGTAATTAAATGGAAATACTATCTACCACAACAGATCTTAGAAATGCTAATATGTACATTCAAAGCTTACTTTTATTTAAAGAAGATTTTTTTTATTTTCTGAATTCGCAGAAAAGTAAGGATAGTAATGACTCTTAGTCTTACAATGAATTTTGTTCCAAAATTAGTGCATTAAATTAAAAAAGAAGCATAATAATGAAGAATAAAAACATTTAAAATTTGATATTTTTAGTTGATACATATCAATTTATTTAATACATTGATAAAGGGTTATTATTATAATAAGGCCTCAAAGAACACAGTTTGTATCAAGCCGAACCTGCAAGCCCAAGATAAACACATCTAGGTATGTACAATTTAGACTACAATTGACGTGTTCCAAATATATTACTGTCTATAGGTATTTGGCCAATCTCACTTTGTCAGAAACATACAAAATATAGTTGAGTATTTTCTACTGTTAACTTTTTCCACCGTTTTTATCTTACACACTTATATACAGATAGTAACTACTAATACAAATAAAATCTAAGTTAGTTGCTATAAATAAAAAAGTATGTAAATAAAGTCAGGTGATAATTGGTCTAGCGAAGACATTTGAGTACATATATTAATTCCAAGTATTTCCATAGACTGTCTGTTTATTATTGGATTCCTTGGCTGAATGAAATATAATCTTGTCTCGAGGTTTATATACATTTGTTTAAGTGTTTAACATTTATTGGAGATAAAAATGAAGCTAAAACGACATAGATTTTTTTTGTATCAGTCTGAGTTTAGCAATGCACCTCGACTTTCTTTCCACTTGCAACTACAAAATCCGTTGTCGAATATGACACAATTTCCATTCACGCTACCGCGACTGCGAAATCAAGACGCGATTCACCGCGGCAGATCACTCGCGGGCGCTTACAGAGCACATGGAACACATAAATGCTATACCCACACCCAGAACAATCGCGCGCGACTGAATGTTATTTTGTTGCTAGAAGTGTTAAGATTTCTCACTGAGAACATTTTAATATATAATACTATTTACTTATAATACTGTATAATATTATATAGTAATAATATATAATAGTATAAATTATTAGGTTGTCCCAAAATTTTCTTTCGTTTTATAAGGAAATAATGGATGCACCACATTTTTCGTTTTATATTATTTTATTGAATTACGTATGATCATAACAATAGAAGTGGAACAAAATGGATCGTATAAAATTCAATAAAATAATATAAAACAAAAAAGAGTCGTGCATCTATTATTTCCTTATGAAAGGAAAGAAACTTTTGGGACAACCTAATATAATACCTTTAATATAAATAATTAATATTATAATGATGAGAAACTTTTTTCCGCGATATTACTCATATGTTTCGTTGTTAATATTTGACAGAAACTCCACATTTAATTATTTTATTTATGTTCCTCAGCTTCCGAAAATTTTTTTGTGTAATACTAATAATTTTTCAACATAAATAGGTTACTAACATCTTTGAAGAAATAGTATGACAGATTGATTAATGTGTTAAACAATGTATGATTCCACTGAAAAGAATAAAGCTAACCTTTGTTCAGCGTAGCGCGCGACTAGTCACAAGTGGAAAAGAGTAACTTTTAGTAGTAACTATTTAGGTAACTTTAACCTTAGTAGTAACTATTGCAAGAGAAAAAGAATTAACAACAGAAAAATGTTCTTATTTTTTAACTTGAAACAAAGAGGAATATTTAAATAGACAAATGGCAGAGAATATTAATGTTTCAAGATATGTTTTAGTATAGTATGCAGTCACTAATTTCAGAAACAGGAAAATCTGTAACAGTGAAGAACAGAAATATAATCAAGAAAATCTACCGAAGTTGAAGATCGGTGTATTCAAATCATTGGTAAATGAAACAGATGTACGTTAGCATTGCCGGTATTGTATTGGGTTGACAACTAAGTGATTGCGGCTTTTGTCAATAGGTGGCCTTAGCACATTCTTTTGTTTCGTCAACATGTTCAAAGCACCTAACCTATATTGTTTTCTTGTTGTTTGGACTTCCACCTTTAATTTAGTAAAAAAATTGTATCGATTAGTTATTTAGTTTCGTTTTTATCCCAATTTAAAAATGGAAGAACAAGACGTGCATTTCAGACATATTTTATTATATTATTTCCGAAAAGGCAAAAACGCATCGCAACAAGAAGTTATATGCCATATATGGGAATGAAGCCTTGAAAGAAAGGCAGTGTCAAAATTGGTTTGCCAAATTTCGTTCTGGTGATTTTTCACTGAAATTGATCCATGTCTGAAACGACTGATTACTGGCGATGAAAAGTGGATAGTTTATAACAACGTTAATGAGAAAAGATCGTGGGTAATGCAAGATGAACCAACCCAGACGACACTAAAAGCTGAGATTCACCAAAAAAAGATTATGCTGTCAGTTTGGTAGGATGATAAAGGAATTCTGTACTTTCAACTTTTACCAAGAAAGCAAACGATTAATTCAAATGTGTACATTCAAAAACTTGCCAAACTGAGCAATGCAGTTTAAGAAAAGTGGCCAGAATTGGCAAATCTTAAAGGTGTTGTTTTCCAGCATGATTATGCAAAGCTCCACACATCTTTGGTCACTCGCCAAAAATTATTGGAACTAGGTTGAGATGTGTTGTCATAACCACCATATAGCCCTGACCTTGCGCCTTCAGATTACCACTTATTTCATTCCATACAGAACTCCTTAAATGGTAAAATTTTTAATGACGCTGATGATGTAAAATCACATTTAATTCAGCTTTTGCTGGCAAAAATCAGAAGTTTTATGAACATGGAATTATGACACTGCCCGAAAGATGGCAAAAGGTCATCAACAAAAACGGACAATACCTATTTGAATAAAGTTATATTTTTAAGCAAAAATTTTGAATTTTCCTTCTTATTTAAAATACGCAATCACTTAGTTGCCAATTCAATAGAATCAATTCGTAACGCCAGTCAGTATCCATGAGTCAACGTCTTTACAATCCAAATCCACGGTCCAGACATACCTCTGGACAACTTCCTACAAACTCTTTCTTGTCGCAAAATATTATCAATCCTAATACGTCCTCAATGTTGACCCTAGAATTCCAAATTTTTTACAACGTTCAAGACCTTCCCAATCCCGCGATATCTATAGAAACAATAACGTCACGTGTACAAGAAAATCACAACAATAAACTAGCGGGTCATTATGGATTTAATGAGACATATAATAAAATTAAAGAACATTATTATTAGCCCACAATTAAGATAGATATTCGAAATTATACAAGTCGTATCATTCCTGTCAGATTAACAAAACGAACTTCAAATTGACTAAGCAACTTATGGAAATTACCTCAATATCTGATCTTCCATTTGATAGACTAGCTATGGATATAGTAGGTCCATTGCCTTTAAATTAATCAGGAAATAGATTAATTTTAACCGCACAGGACGATCTAACAAGGCATTGTTTCGCCTATGCGTTGCTAGACCACGAATCAGTAACTGTAAGTAAAACCCTAATCGAACTATGTATGCGCTTTGGAATTCCCAAATCAATCCATTCCGATCAAGGATCTGAGTTTATGTCGGACTTAATAAAAAATTTCAGTAATCTGTTTAAAACTAAATACATTACCGCACCTCCATACCACCAACAAACGAATGGATCTCTTGAACGCTATCATTTAACACTCAAAGATTACCTAAAACATTATATTAAACCAAATCAAACAGACGACTATATTCTATTCGCTACATTTAGTTATAACACAACAATAAACAAGTCCACTAATCGTACTCCTTACAAATTATTCTTTGGTCGTAGCGCACATTTATCCTCTTCTATTACATAAGAACTCGAATACAAATACATCTATGATGATTATTTATCCTCTTTGAAAAATAAATTAAATATCTCATTCAAGTTAGTGAAGGAAAATGTAATTAACTCGAAAATAAAAAATAAAGTGTATTGCGATAAGAAATCTAATTCTGCCGTATTCAAAGTCAACGACCTTATGAGTGTAGCGACGCTGGACGCAAAGAACAATTGTCTTTCAGCGATTTCTTCGGTACATAAGATATCATCGCTGAAAGACTGTTCATGGAAGACCGACGAAACGTATACAGTGTTAACGTCACCCAAAAAACAGTGCGCCATCTATCCATCATCTATCCATTGGAACGGGATATCAAAAGAGTAAGGTACGCTCTGGCTTTTACTAAATATAGAGAAACTCGCGAACTGGAACTCAACTCGTCAGAAGAAGAACCCATTGTCAAAATGTCTCAACCATCTGGTAATACGACTCAAGACGCTACGATTCTGCGACCAATCTTTGATAAGCTGCAGAAAGCCGATGAATTCAACCAAAAACAATTTGAAATATTGTCCAAGGAAAATCAACGGAGCTGAAGAAATCAAGAAACTCAGCAACGCATAACTCCGATACAGAAGACGAATCCGAAGGAGCTCGAGCTACGGTACCTCCAGCGGAAAGCTTCCGGACACCCCATAACGTGAGTGAGTCTGAACACAATTTACTAAAGACGAAAGACGCCATCGAACTCGTTGAAACCTTACGAGACAGAGACGATGTAGGGGTAGAGGACTTTATTAAAAACGTCCGATACGTTAGAAGCCATTATAGCCAAAAGGAACTTCTATTAAAAGTAGTAGATGAATAGTGATGAATCTTCGTGAAGACATTGGAGCCTGTGTGATTCCAAGCCGACCTGAAACATTGCTCCAAGCTCAACAACTTGCCTCAGATATGGAAACATATATTCGTGAGAAGAGTGCCAACCGAAGAATGTACCGACCTGACAACAGTCAAAAACCATTGAAGATTATTCTAAAGAAACCAACGCCTGTGTTTAAAACCAACGAAGAGAAAAGATTCGATCGTACCGAATCAAGACCCCTAGCAGAAAGAATAAAGTGTAGTAAATGTGGAAGACAAGGGCATACAGCAGACAAATGCTACGCTCGAAATTTTCAATCAGCCAGCCAACGAAACTTACCACCGCCGAAAGTAAACCAAATCATGGGAACGATGGACGAGAAAGCGGAGGAATTCGTATACATTGCACAGGAGGAAAGCGACTACTATCCATACTCATATCAAGACCAAGAGGAGATCAAAGAATGCTCATCGACACTGGAGCACGAATAAATTTGATCAAAGAAAACCAAGCCAACGCTATTGAAGACACTGAACCACAAACATTCTACATGGGAAACGAGAAACATCAATCATCAAAGAAAACACATATTACAGTCCTAAACGAACGTCATGTATTTTATGTTGTACCTAACCACTTTCCTTTAATAGAAGACAGGATCATAGGCATACCATTCCAAAACCGTTACAAGTACCAAATTAGTAATGACAAACTAACACTAAATGGAAACCCTGTATACTTTCAGAAATCACAGAAACTTGAAGTTCAATCAGGACAAAGCAAAATTGAATTGGCATACATTGACGGAAAAGCTACATCAGTATGTTATATCAACAATGGTGAGTGCATTTACCAACTTACTAACGTATTCGAAAGCCCCGATAAAATGGAACAAGTAAGCCAACTTTGAAAACTTTTACGACTCCAACATATTGAATCAACTTCACGAGAACCCATTGAGAAAATTCTTGTATCCTATTCCGACGTTTTCAACTTAGAAACTAATACACTACCATGCACGAAACTAACCGAGCATACAATCACCCTCAAAAACTCGAAACCCATTAACATCAAAAGCTATAGACCACCAGAATGCCATAAGAAAGAAATAGAACGCCAAATCAACGAGATGTTAGAGAAACAAATCATCGAAAAATCCGACAGTCCATATAACGCACCGGTTTGGGTAGTACCAAAAAAATTAGATGCATCAGGGAAACAAAAATGGAGAATAGTTATTGACTTTAGAAAACTCAACGAAATTACCGATAAAGACGCGTATCTATTACCTAGCATTGAAAAAATATTAGACTATTTAGGTAAAGCAAAATTTTTTTCAACACTAGACTTATCCTCGGGATTTCACCAAATACCAATGCAGAACGAATCAAAGAAATATACAGCTTTTGGTACACCTCAGGGACACTTTCATTACAATCGAATGCCTTTTGGATTATAGAATACACCAGCAACATTCCAACGCATGATGGACACCGCGCTGCGAGGTTTAATAAACAAATATTGCTTCGTGTACTTAGATGACACTATAATATTCGGTTCAACAATTCAGGAACACAATAAACACTTAGCCATAGTTTTACAACGACTTAAAAAAACAGGATTGAAAATACAGCCCGACAAATGTGAATTCCTGAAATCAGAATTAGAATACCTAGGCCACTTAGCAACCACCGAAGGAATAAGACGAAAAGGTCGCTGGATATTTGGATCACTAACTAAAACAAAGAATGGAAACCAATTCATCCTTAAAATCCAAGACGTTTTGACAAAATACCTAGTACTGATTCCCTTACAAAACCAACAACCTGATTCAATAATAAACCAATTATTAGAACATCATATTTATATATTTTCTGCGCCTAAAACCATTTTGACGCACAACGGAACAAACTTCGTAAGTAAATTGATGGACGCCTTTGAAAACGCTTTTAAAATTAAACGCATCAAAACCACAAGTTTTCATCCGCAATCAAATAGTTCTATTGAAAGAACTCACGGAATAGTAAAAAATATGATCAGAACATGTTGCCTAGACAAACGCAATGAGTGGGATGAAAATCTAAAACTCATATGCATGGGATATAACACATCAATACATCTTTCGAACTAACTGTTACGCCCCGAGGCTTACTATAGGCCGTATTCCTAACCGTCTCTTTTGGCACTACAGTGTTGCAGACAGATCGTCTTACATGATCGGCGAAATATACACAATGTATCGATAAGCGTGTGACGTATATATTTTTCCAACAAAGTACTCTAAAGATCACAATAAGCCGCTTCGACTGAATCCGGCCCCCGCCGCAGGACCACAAGAAGTAAACAAGTGACTAAACGAATGGTATAAAAGCCAAACCAGAGCAGAGGACAGAAGACTTTTTCTATCTAGACAACATTCCAAATTGCTGTGATCATTATTGCTGTGCTCTATTGTACTTATAAATTTATTAATAAATTGTGTTAAAGTGATAAAGACTACGATCGGTTACGGCTGATCGACATTTCTTTTTATATATATATATATCAACGTCCCGTATCTTACGTGACATTTTGGCAATCCTGCCAGGATCCATTCGCTTCAGTGTAAACGAAATCACTATTTCGGTCTACGGGCATCATTGAAGATTGAAGGATTCGGACCACCCAGAAACTCTGCTATTGCGAAGTTCTACTGCAACTACTGAATCCTACTACGGTGAGCATCAGAAGGACTACGGTCAGTGTAACCCCAAATTCTTTTACTCCGACATCACCTTAGGCGACCACCTCTAGATACCCTCCGGATTCACCTGCGGGGCCTGTGCCGACCGGGGATACGCCCTCCGCCGGCCAGTCCGCCCTCGACGTCCGGGAAGAAGCAAGACTAGAGACTTGGGAACGGTGGCACATACAGCTTGCCACCGAGGAGACTGTGCGGCCTAGTCGGGCCGTTGGAGCGGTCCTACCGAACTGGGAGGCCTGGTGGGATCGTGGCGGACTACCGCTTTCATTTAGGATGACGCAGCTGCTGACCGGACATGGAACGTTCGGTCAGTACCTGCTAAGGATTCAGCGGGAGGTGACCGACATCTGTCACCAGTGCCAGGAAGGACAGGACACGGCGCAGCACACGTTAGAATTCTGCCCAGCATGGGCAGAACAGCGCCGGGTACTGCAGCTCGCCATAGGTGAGAGTTTGGCCCCCTCGGCGATTGTCAACGCCATGCTGAGGGGGCACCAGGAGTATCTCGCCGTCCGCTCCTTTTGCGAGCAAGTCATGCTCGCGAAGGAGTGCGCCGAGAGAGAGCGGAAGAGGAGACAGGATCCATCAAGAACGCCGACACGCCAAGGAGGGTCTGGGCTCCCCCTCGGACTTGCACGACGGTCCAGGCAGCGCGACGTTAGGAGGCGTGGTCCCTCCTAACGGCCTCATCATGAAGCAAGTATGACTTCCAGAACAAGAAGTCCGGCAGTAATTTACCTAAAGGCCCCGGGGCACTCCTACCATACGTCAGGATGACCACCGTGGGTTTTTAGTCGGTTTGAGTCCGACACTCCCCCGTCGCCTCCCAGAGGGCGGCGGGGCGTCCGTGAGGATTTCCCCACATAAAAAAAAAAGATACCCTCCGGATGGTTGATACCTCGCCACCCTGATAAGAAACTTCTAGGAATAATATCCCCTCCATCATTCTCATTGTTCTCAGTTAGCATATAGACTTCAAATAACGACAGCCAAGTCAGTCTGAATTAAAAAGCCGATACTTAAGCATTGTAATATTGGGTCTTGGACGCTTGAGAAATAAAGTTTTTATATATCATCACGAGAGTTATATTTTTTTTACGTGACATCAGCATAGAACAAGCCGCAGAACGAGTTTCGGCATCCAGCAGACATCTTGGACGTTTTGACAAAGGTATACCGTAACGGAACCTTTGCTACGGGCTAAACGATCAAGGTGAGTAAACTCTGGATTCATTTACTACCTACCGTACGAGAAGAGATAGCTTCTCCAGTATCTCCAGTACCTCAAACTTAGATACAAACAATAGAGTAATTATGGCCACGCCGCGTAAAGACATAAAGAAACTGTCAGCCTAGCTTCAACTAGTGGAGAACTAGACCCAACCACTAAAGCTATACTAGACGCAATGCAAAGACAAAACGAAACCTTAACGCAGTAAATAAACTTACTTTCGCGACGCATTGAAGAAACCCAATGCGCCACTAATTAAGAAATAAAGAAACGCGCGACAGAAATAGAAATATTTGGCAAGAGCATAGCCATAATGCATGTAGTAAACGTATCCGAAATTAGCTCATTAATGACTTCCGACGAAACCGCTCATACCGCTAGAGAACAACCCATACGGGAACTACGAACTGCACCTCAATTATCAGAAGACGATGACCAACATATCGTTAACCGCTTTACTAACCCAGACCTTAAAGCAAAAGACACGTTGAAGTGCATTCCACAACTTAACGGAGAAGATGATATAGGAGTAGAAGACTTCATCAAAGAAGTTAGGGAAATGAGAGCAATGTGTAACGAACAGCATCTATTACTGGAAATGATTAAGATAGAGAAAATTACAGGTAGAGCAACCATGGCCATATGTAACGTACATATTTCGGAATATGCGCACCTATCAGGTCTGTACGTATGAAACCGGAATTTGCCTACAGATGGCCCTAGCTGATAATGTAATTACCAAAATCCATTAATATTGATGCCAAAAGTCTTTGTTGACATCTCGCAATTTCGACTTACAACAATACAAGTTTCATACAACAGCATAATTTGTAATAGCGTTGAACATGTCGAATTTTGTGCCTGGAAACTACGATTTGCGGATAGCATTGATTTTCTGTTACCATTTGAAGAAAACTGCTGCAGAATTGCATCGAATGCTTGTCGAAGTTTACGGTGAGCATGCTCTTGGCAAATCACAGTGCTTTGAATGGTTTAAAAAATTCAGAAGTGGCAATTTTGACGTGAGGAACGAAGAACGTGGAAGACCACCGAAAAAGCTTCAAGACAGCGAATTGCAAGCATTGTTGGATGAGGATGACGCTCAAACCCAACAACAACTCGCTGATCAATTAAACGTGACACGAGAAGCCGTCCCTATACGTGAAAGACAGCAGGAAAACAGAAAAATCACTTGCGAAATGCTGCTCACCAGATACAAAAGAAAGTCATTTCTCCACCGAATTGTGACTGGCGATGAAAACTGGATATATTTTGAGAATCCTAAGCGTAAAACATGGGGACTAACTACACTCCAAGTCATAGGATGTTGAAGTGGTTAACACTTCTAAGGAAACTCTACATCTGTACCGACTAATTTTCTGACTCACTAAAGCCATCGACAGGCCATAGACAAAAGACAACCACATGGCAACCATAGACAAGAGACAGGCAACGATGGCTTCGGTGTTTAGTTCCTAGGTAACACTGCTAGCGTGCGGATCTGGACCAGCTCAAACTGTATTCATATTATACCAACATTTCTTTGATAAATATATTTTACTATCTGACAATTTATCCACGCGCTTCTCTCTCTATCTATATAACCCATAACCACAACAGGTTATGGGCCCAGGGCTGTAAATTGTAAGGCAGTAACGCGAAGTGAATAAAGTGGTAAAGTGTTGTGCTCAGTAAAGTTAGTGATAGTACAAAAAAAATATGGAATCAGCAAGTGCGAAGATCGAGATGTTACGTGGCGAAGAAAACTGGCTCCTGTGGCGTTTTGTAATGCGTACACTTTTGGAGGAAGATGACGACCTGATCGATGTTTGTGAAGGGAATCTGTATCATCCAGGTAACAGCGCGGAGAATAAAATTGCCTGCCAAAGATTTTTGAAGGCAGATCGGTTAGCGAGAAAATTAATCGTGACCTCAGTAGGAAGGAAACCGTTGGATCTTCTTTTATGTTGCATAACAGCACATGAAATGTGGAAAAAGTTGAATGCAGTATATGACGTGAAGTCATATCTCGTCAGTTCTTCGATTATAAATGGGAAGAATCTGAAAATGTCTCTCACAACTTATCAAAGTTGGAACAGATAGCGGCAAAGATGAAAGCCTTTGGAAGTGAAGTTGACGAGAAAATGCTGATACCACGCATTTTATCGGTGTTACCAAAGAAATTCGACCATTTTCACAGTGCGTGGGATTCGGTGGAAGAAGGAAAGAAGATTTTAGACGTGCTTACTACCAGGCTGATGGCGGAAGAAATCCGATGGAAGAAAGACGACCAGGAAACATCGGTGGCGCTGGTAACAAAAGGCAAAAATTTTAAAAGGGAACAGCAGAAGCAGCCAAGCAAACGTGAATACGAGAAACAAGGACCAAACTGTTTCAACTGTGGAAAAGTTGGCCATCTAAAGAAGGATTGCTTTAGATGCTTTATATGCAAAAGGAAAGGCCATAACAGTAAAAATTGCTTTAGAAATAATAAAGGAAACAACAGTAGAGACAATCAGGAACCCAGAAATCAAAATCGAGATCACAGCGGAATTGGTCTATTAGGAAGCAACGATACAACGATACAAGCGGCGAACTATGATGTCTGGATAATCGACTCAGGAGCTACGGATCACATGACAGGACGACAAGAATGGTTCAGCGTCTTCGAAAAATTCGACGACACGGTGAAGATAGAGATCGGCGATGGTACGTTCATGGATGCGTGCGGCAAAGGAAAAATCAAGGTAGAGACTTTTGTGGACGGCGAATGGTATGTACAATGAATGATGTCTTGTATGTACCAGGTATGAAAAGAAATCTATTTTCTATCAGATCTGTCGCTAGGAGAGGCATAGATTTCTGTATTTCAAAGGAAGGGCAAAATTGTATGTTTTTACAAAACCAGAAAGTAATAGCAAGAGGGTCTATTATCGGAAACCTATATAAGGTAGATATGCGAGTTATCACACTGTCAGTTTGCAATCTTAGCAATAGAGCGGAGTCAAACGCGGACACGCTGCAGTTATGGCACGAACGGCTATGTCATCAAAACATCAGACATGTTAAGGAATTTTTGAAGAATGCGAATATAAAAGTTGTAGAGGATAGTAACTTTTTCTGTGAGGGTTGCGCGTACGGCAAACATCACAGATCGAGTTTTCACGAGAAAATCAAGCGTGCGAATAAACCTCGCGAAATCATTTATACGGACGTATGTGGACCAATGGAAATCGAGTCATTAGGCAAGAAACTTTATTTTCTTGTTTTTAAGGATGATTTTTCAAAATTCACGAAGATCTACTTCTTACGACATAAGTCAGAAGTGATCGAAAAACTAAAAACCTTTTGTCTAGAAGTCGAAAATCAATTCAATAGTAAAATCAAAGAAATCCATAGTGATGGAGGGAAAGAATTCAAAAATAAAGAGGTTGAAGAATTTTTAAGAAGCCAGAGAATTAGGCAAACGACTAACGTCCCATACACTCCGGAATAGAATGGTGTCGCAGAAAGAGAAAATAGAACAATAGTAGAGGCAGGCCGGTCGATGCTATATTCGAAACCAAATGTACCGTTGTCTTTATGGGCCAAAACCATGAACACTGCAGTGTATGTCATTAACAAGACCGGACCAACGAGACAGGACAATAAAACACCATATGAACTGTGGTACGGGAAACCGCCAGATGTAGAAAAGTTTAGGGTTTTCGGTACTGAATGCTTTGCACACATACCTGCGGAAAAGAGAAGAAAACTTGGTAAAAAGGCTAACAAGGGATATTTGGTAGGCTATCTAGATGACGGACAAGGGTATCGAGTGTACGTGCCGACCGTAAGAAATGTAATATTGAGCCGTGACGTAATATTTAAGCCAGAACTAGAAACTGCGAAATTTGTTAATTTAAGTTTACCGAAAATTTTCGAGCGCGAAGATGCGTGTGCGCAGAGCGATAGAGCATGTACGTATAAAAGTGCGGAGAGTGAACATGAAAAAGAACCTCATGTAGCTAGCGAGAATGTGAGACAATTGAGAGATAGAGATAAGATCAAACGAACCGATTTTTATGGTAGCCCAGTAACGTACGTAGTGGAAAAATTACCGGTGGACTTTAACGAAGCGATGAGATCCGAAAAGAAAGAGCTATGGGAAACGGCTATGCACGATGAAATGAAATCGCACCATGAAAATAAGACGTGGATTCTTGTAGAAAAACCAAAAGATCACAAGATACTTAGTAATAGGTGGGTTTTAACGATAAAGCTAAATCCGGGCAATTCAGAACGATATAAAGCGCGACTTGTGATAAAAGGATGTTCGCAGAAAGAAGGCATAGATTATAAGGAAACCTATAGTCCTGTTGCTCGGTTTGATACAATTAGATTAATGCTCAGTATTGCTGCCAAAAATAATTTATACCTTGGACAGTTTGACGTTAAAACCGCATTTTTATATGGAAGTCTGAAAGAAGACATCTATATGAAACAACCTAAAGGTTTTGATGATGGTTCGAATCGCGTTTGTAAATTGCTAAAAAGCCTATATGGCTTAAAGCAGTCTCCAAGATGTTGGACGGAACGTTTCACAAAATTTATTTCAAATTTAAAATTTTATCAGAGTAACGCAGATCCGTGTCTTTATATTCATACAGAAGATAACAAATTAATGTTGATGACCATATACGTAGACGATGGACTGGTAGCAGCTTCAGACAAATCTCTAATCGATAAATTTTTCAATAACTTAAGTAAAGAATTCAAAATTACGAGTTCAAAAGAAATAAAGAGTTTTCTTGGACTTCAAATTGATAGATTAGAAGATGGATCAATATTCATTCATCAAAGCAGATATATCGAAAGCATACTAGAAAAATTTAATATGAAAGGGGCAAACAGTGTTTCTACACCTATCGAGACTAATTGGGGCGAAAGTAATATAGGCAATAATGATTGTAACGCACCATACAATGAAGCCGTAGGAAACCTAATGTTTTTACAAACCGTGAGCAGACCAGACATTAGCTTTGCAATAAATATAGCATCGAGGCATTTAGATAAACCAAACGAATATCAGTGGAAATTAATTAAACGGATTTTGCGCTACATAAAAGGGACCGAAGACATGGGACTCTTATAACGAAAGCAGGCAGTCTCGAAACCTTTAGCGATGCCGACTATGCAGGCGACAAAGAAACAAGAAAGTCAACATCAGGCGTTATATGTAAGTATGCGAATGCGGCCATCACATGGCAATGTAAGCGACAACAATGTATAGTTCTATCTACGACAGAAGCCGAATATGTCAATGCAGCCTCAGGAGCGAAAGAAATTATGTGGCTAAAGAAAATATTTCTTGTATGCAAAATAGAGATCTTTCTCTCTCAAAATAGAGGCGAAATTGATGTAACATATGTAACAAGCGAAGAGCAATTGGCAGATATATGTACAAAGGCGTTGCCAAAACCAAGATTTGAATATTTAAGATAGAAGTTAGGTTTGAAAAGTAAAAAAGATATAAAGAGGTAAATGTTTGTAAAGATGTAGAGTTCTAGGGAGGGTGTCGAAGAGAGGGTTATCACTTCTAAGAGAACTCTACATCTGATGGGTTTAGCTAGCAAATGTATTTGTGAAGTCATTGACGAAATCAAGGTTCAGATATTTACAGTAAGAGTTAGAAAATATTAAGAGATGATTGTTTGTGGAGATGTAGAGTTTTAGGGAGGGTGTTGAAGTGGTTAACACTTCTAAGGAAACTCTACATCTGTACCCACTAATTTTCTGACTCACTAAAGCCATCGACAGGCCATAGACAAAAGACAACCACATGGCAACCATAAGACAGGAGACAGGCAACGATGGCTTCGGTTTTCAGTTTCTAGGTAACACTGCTAGCGTGCGGATCTGGACCAGCTCAAACTGTATTCATATTATACCACTTATCTTTGTTAAATATATTTTACTATCTGACAATTTATCCACGCGCTTCTCTCTCTATCTATATAACCCATAACCACAACATAGGATATATAGCAATAGCCGTAATAGGTATCTATACGTTCAAGAAAATAGGATTATTCAACTGTATCTCTAAATGTATGCCAACTAAACTTTGTTTCCACGTACTCTCTCCCAAGGCTGTAAACCAAAATCGTCTAGAACATATAAGCGTACCTGTACCAACCGCGTCTCTCAATTTGTACAATACTGTTAGCTTTCCACCTGATGAGGAAACCGTAACAATAGAACCTAAGACCGTTAGATTCCATAAGAGTATATTAAAAGGACAACGAATTTGGGGGACCAAATTCAATCTAACAAGGGAATGTGACGTATATATTTTTCTAACAAAGTACTCTAAAGATCACGATAAGCCGCCTCGACTGAATCCGGCTCCGCACCGCAGGACCACAAGAAGTAAACAAGTGACTAAACGAATGGTATAAAAGCCAAGCTAGAGCAGAGGACAGAAGACTTTTTTTATCTAGACAACACTCCAAATTGCTGTGATCATTATTGCTGTGCGCTATTGTACTTATAAATTTATTAATAAATTGTGTTAAAGTGATAAAGAGTTCGATCAGTTTCGGCAGATCGACATTTCTTCTTTTTTATATATACAGGGTAGTTGGTAACTGGTGGTACAAGCGGAAAGGGGGTGATTCTACGCGAAAAAAGAAGTCGAAAATATAGAATAAAAAAAATAGAATAAAAAAAAATATAGAATAAAAAAGTCGGATAGTAAGTTAATAGGTAGGAAAACACTTCGGTCACATTGGAAGTGTTTATCAACATAACGTCAATCGAGACAATGATCTACAGTGAGATCAGTTATAACGAGACGTGATAAAGTGCACGAGTATCGAGCGAAAATTCAGTTGATTTTCTCGAAAACAAAGCCTCAAACGAAAAATTTTTATCCTATATTTCCGCTTGTACCACCAGTTACCAACCACCCTGTATATCAACGTCCCGTATTTTACATGACAAGCGCATAGTTTTCGTCAAGCGACGAGTTCTAAAAACCATCGATTCGTCTTTAGTCCGTTATTTTATTAACACAAAAAGATAGCATACGTAAGCGTAGGTGCGAACGGTTACAAGACCCGACCGTGGTGGGGGTCGTCTCCAAGAGAAGACAAAGGAAAAAATTGAAGGGCAGTCAGTATCATACGAGGATTCAAATCAAACGCATCGAGAGGTTCAGAGGAATAAAATCAAGGTCGCTTAATCAAACGGAAACGTCGCGAAATGCAATAAAGTCGAGTCGAGTTATAACAATAAAATAGTTGTATCATCGCTAAATCATTTGTAACGTGTTGATGATAATTTTAAATATTATTAAAAATAGAAGTTTATATTAACCCTGTTAATTCAGTGTTCCAATCATTTGAACTACCTCTGTTATCCTAATCGAAACAGGGGGAACGACTGGTTCGTGGCGTCGACTATCAAAATCGTAGCGAGAATTTACGCCTCTTGTTGATGCTTTTCTTCGCGATCGCGTCTCTCCGCGAACGGTCGTAACACTAACATTCGGACAAACAGCAAACATGCCTTACGCAATCTCTGTAATTTCAAACCTTACCAAAGAATAACTCTTCAAAATTTGGAAAAATCGACATGAAACATACATTCGGAAAGCCATCGAAAAAACGAATCGAAACAAAGCACAGGACCAATGCGACCAACAACGTAAAATCATCAAAATTCAATCCATCTTAAATGTAGGAGACTCAGTTTGATTATACAACTATCATAAAGGACACAAATTAGACCACGAATGGCTAGGACTCTACAAAATCCTAGAATCCAAATCACCTTTATACCCTTGATATGAATGGAAAACCAACGAAACTATACGGTAATCGATTAAAAACATTTATTCCAAGCTTACGATCATCACAATTACAATCTGGACTTTCGACTTCTCAAAACCCTTAGAGATCAGACCTATTAACGAAAACATTTCATTGAGAAAATACGCGACGCACATCAGTATACCGACGAATGTAAAATCACTATAACTTTAGACATTGTAGAAATCTTTGAACAAGTCGAAACATTGCGAGCGAATATCAAAATTCTGCGATCACACACTACATACATGCGAGACTACGAACCAGAAATTGGAAATCTAGAATCACAACTTGCAAAAATTGTAAGTCTAGCGAATCACCTCAAACTCATTACATACATTAGACACAAACGTGGACTATTGAATGTAGTTGGATCAATATCCAAAACGTTTTTCGGAACTTTAGACAACGATGATTTAGAATTAGTCAGCAAGAATATCGATAAATTATTCGACGAAAATAATAAACTCAAACACATTATTTCCAACGAAACAGCATTAATCAAACGTATTGTAAATTCGGACAATCTCAAGAAACTCGAAAACATGTCAGTTAGCCTATACAAACTCCACAACGAACAAGAGCGCAATAGACACTTTGTAGATATGATTATACGAACAGAGTTTTACGAGAGTGCTTCTCATTCACTGCATGTACAAATCGACGAAATCTTTAATACCATTGTATTAGGAAAACAAGGAATCATAAGTCCTCAACTTATTGATCCTGAAACATTTATACAAAACTACAGATAAATCTTAGACGTTAAATTTATAAAACCTAGCATAGAAGCAAAAGAAAAGAACTTTCAATTCATTTTAGACATTAGCTCATTAAAACTTCGGGTTATGAACGGTAAAGTATTCTTTAAACTTAGTATTCCGTTATTAAGCGACGAAGAATGGGAAATTAAGCATGTATATCCATTACCTACAAAACGCGGAAAAGTCTTTATGTCACCAATTTTAGAGACTCCATACTTTCTAACAACCAACGAAATCTTCATAAATGTAGACGAGAAATTCTTTGATAAAACATGTAGACGAACTTCAAGTCTTTACATTTGTAAACGAAATCAACTCTACAGATTGTATAAATGTAAAGCATTTGGACTATGTTCAGCCTTACCAAACTTATGTATCAAAATCTGTTGTAACAAAACTATTGTAACTGCGCACTTGACACCTCAAACCCTCAGCATACCCAACATATAGGAATCAGTACTACAAGGACCACAGATTGAGGAACTGTCCATGGACAACATCATAACACTCATCAGACGCAAGGGAGTAAGGTTCCAGAGACTGAAACCAGTCTAAGAAGGGGGAAGTGTGATAACTACCTACCTCACCCAGACAATATGATAAGCACATCCTGTTTACCACCAGGCGCAATCCAGACCACAATTCATGCTTTTACAAGCTCCCACTACCTCCGGCCACCACATGTACAAAATAACGCAAATATATAAAACCCTCAGTCCCCAGTGCTCGACGGTTCATTCCATTCTTATTCTTTGATTGGTTCACTTTGTCATTGTAAATTCTTATTGGAATATTATAATAAACATATTATTGGTATAATATTTCTGTGTTCACTTTAGTTTCTTGGTAAAGTCACGACTACCTAAAATTGCGAATCTTTGCGTATAACATAGAATCTACGGATGTAATTTACCTTTGATTCTCCTAAATATCGTACATTAATGAAACTTAGTCTTTCCGTAAACGATTACAATTTGTTCGTCTCTTTTGTCAACGACAGATACGTTACGCGACGTGACATCAGCAAAGAGACGAGAGTCGAAGTCGCGAGTTGAATGTTGTAAAGAACCAAACGAGGAGCTCTAATAATAAACACTTTCGATGTGAGCAAACTCTTCAAACTGTTCATAGTGAATTAGAAAATATAGAAAATAAAGAAGAAATACTTAATGATTTGACAAAAATTAATCACAAAAATCGCAAACAGCGTGGATTAATTAACGGTGCTTCATACATCCTAAACTGATCGACAGGATGCTGATGATGCTCAGTATTATTCCAAAAACATTGAATCTCTTTTAGGCGATAATAGGCAAACTCAAGTTCTTCTAAAATTGCAAATACAAATCGTTGCAAGTACAATAAAGAATTTTAATAATTCCATACAATCTAAAACGATAAACTAAACAATTTAAAACAAACAGAAGATACTATGAATGGTAACATGAAAATAATTAATAAATACATGATACAGACAGAAAGTTCCATTTCTGATCTTTCGCTACAATCAATCATTACACAAGTTTCCACCTTATTATCCTTATGCATCTAATTCTCTGACTATTAACATAAACACATAGAAGCAATTAACTTAAGTAATCATAATATAATTTCCTCACTTTTAATAACATTTAAGGATCTTTGCGAAGAATTAACAGATACATATAATGTTGAAATATTACCTACAAGAGATAAATTACAGTGTATAATTATGCTTTTAATGAATTTATCTCACAGAGGTCACCAGTGATCTGGTCACAGGTCCGGTCAACAGTAATAGGATAACCACTTCTGATTGCCGCCCGGCGACAACTCCTCCAAAGGCCCCAAACCATAATATATAAACCTTCCCAAAATCAGCACTCAACACACTCTGTTACAACATTCTGAACCGTTACTCGGATTCATATAATAAATTTTATATAGACTATCATATTTGAAGTTTGAATTTGTCACCTTACCTGCAAAACGTTCGCGAAATAATACAAACGACGTGAGGAGACAACTGGTGATTTGTTAATTTCACGATTTCCTGTGTCTTCTACGTGACAATACCCGTGGCGCTAAAGTGCGATTTTGCGCGATTCACTTATTTTTTGCGATTATCAATTATCTCATATTATTTCTTCGCATTGTTAAATAATTGTTCTACGTGTTTATTGTTGTCGAGAACGTTTAACAATCAGGTAGCCTTTAAAGTTAATATGATTTCAAACAAAGATTATGCGTCAAGCAATTCAACTGACGATACATTTTTACCAAGTCCCTCCAAACGATGTCGAGTGCTGTCAGATAGAGAGAAAAGTTCCTCAAGCTGTTTATCTGATATGATAATAGCATCTTCGGTACATAGTGAAGTTGAAGATGACGGTAATGATAAAAATAATACACAAGAAGGGGAGTGTGATACAAGTTGGCATATTCCTTTGGGCAGTCAAGCGAAGATAACTTTTTCGTATTCACAGTGAATCAATACACATCACTCTGAAATTTTTGATTATACTGAACCGCATAGCTTTTATTTTCTTTCTATTACGAATGAAATATTCTAAATTATTGCGAATCAAACGAATATATATATGCTGCACAAATAATGTCAGAATAGCGATCGAATCGTCTCGGTAAATGGGTTGAAACAAATTCTAACGAAATAAAACGATTTTTTGACCTAATTATATGGATGGGACTAGTGCGATTACCCAAAATTTATTTGTATTAGACTAAAGATGAAGTATATAACCAGACATTCCCACGTATAGTAATGTCAAGAAATCGATTTGAATTACTTTTGCGGTTCGTTCATTTTAGTAATAACGAAGAAAATGATCCTAATAATAGATTGTCTAAAATTATTCATATTATCAATATATTAAACAGTAATTTTAAGAAATATTACAATCCGGATGAAATATTATGCGTAGATGAATCATTAGTGCCATTTAGAAACCGCATAATATGTCGACAATATTTGAAACAAAAATGTCAGATACGGAATAAAAGTTTTTTAATTATGCGATGGTGCAGAATACACTTATTCTTTTCAAATATACATGGGAAAAAGAATGAAAAGAGATAACATAGCAGGAAACAAATCATCTGAATTTACTGTCTCTTTGCAAAGATATATTGGTTGAAGGCCATACTATCTGCACAGATAATTGGTATACAAGTGTTGATCTGGCAGAAAAATTAATCACAATGAACACACATTTACAGACAAATCCAACAGAAGTAGTGTCCCGAAAATTAAATCGTGGAGAAGTTATTGCTCGCGAAAATAAAAAAGGTATGATAGTATTAAAATGGAAGAACAAGAGAGATGTATTGATGCTTTCTACGAGACATTCAGCAGAAATGACTACTATACATAAGAAATTCTATTCGTATGAAAAATCAAAAATAGTTGTGGAATACAATCTAAGAAAATCATCAGTCGATTTATCTGACCAAATGATAGCATATAGTTCACCACTGCGTAAAACATTAAAGTGGTATAGGAAATTAGCAATAGAACTGTTATTAAATACATGTATAGTAAATGCAATGGTATTATTCAAACAGGTAACTCGCAAAAATATTCAATTTCTGATTTCAGAATGAAAGTAGCAATGTATTTAACAAAATGCCATGATAATGAAGTTGAGGTTTTCATTTCTCAACGTGAAAGCTTACTGAGAAAACCACGTCATGAATAAAAGCAATGCCGGGAAAGGCTAGAACTGCGAGACGATTTTGTAAAATATGTTATCAAAAAAATTCAAACAAGCTAAGGGGGACAAGTGCAAAAAACTGTAGTAAAAAAAGTCGTGACATATTGTTAAGATGGTACTGGTTCACCCTTCCTTTGTTTTAAGTGTTTCCATAAGGCACATCACAATATGCGCACATAATAGGTCTATATTTCATGTATAAATAAAGCTATTTTTATGTTTTATGCTGCATTAATTTCGTCACACCATTGTAGTAACGATGGTAACAATGAAAAATTTATAACTATTGGCATTTGTTCTAATTATGTATTTCTACTGATCTTGACGCACCGGTTACCGGTCACGGGGTCATAAAATGGTAATGGGATGGCCACGTCTCCCGAACGTCCTGCAAGGCCACGGTCATCGAGGAAATGACCAGATAGTGTCCCAGGCCCACAGGACAAAGGCAGGATGGGCGCTTCTGACCTGCGCCCGGCTGCAGCCCCTCCTTAGGGCCCAGGACCTTATGATATAAACCTACCCAGAATCCGCACTCGAAACATTCTATTGCAACATTCTGAACCGTTGACACTCTGTTATAATATTCTGCGCTGTTACTTTGTTGGATTTATATAATAAAGTTTACATAGAATATCATATCTGAAGTCTGAATTTTTCACCTTATTTGTGAAACGTGCAAACTACGTGATATAATTCAAACGACGTGAGGAGACAACCGATGATTCGTTAATTTCGCGATTTCCCGCGTCTTCATACATGACAACCCTCATGGCATTCAACGTGTTAACCAGATATAAAGGCGAATTCGAATTAGTAATTGCGCCAAATTACAAAAATCTACCAGTAATATATAAATTAATTACACTCCAAAACATGATGATAAACGATCTCGTAATATTTGTCGTAAAGATACCGCTTGTTAGGAGGACAACTTTTGATCTATATCATCTAATTCCTTTACCGATCCAACATAAAAACAGTTCAATCTTCTCATTTATTGTACCATCCTATCGGAATTGAAGAGCTGCAACGAGTATCTAGAAGATAAGGTCATATGTATCGATATACACACGGCAAAGACAACCGAAGATTCCAAATGTGAAGTACTATTGCTGACGTTACATACGAACCACCTACCGAAGGTCTGCTCAACGAAAACAATAAACGCCGAGGTTGAAACATGGAAATATATCGGAAACAGTCAATATTTATACGTTTTGCAACATCCAACAACCTTGACGATCATCTGTGCAGAAGACAAAGACCACATCGAGGAGATCGCCCTGCAAAAAACGGGCATACTGCAATACATAATAATTGCAAAGAGTATACCGTCCTGTTCTCGCTGGAGCCTACTAGTCAGGTGAACAAAAAAATAACATGTTTTGTTCCTCGAATGAAGTGATCTAGCTCAAGACTCGCCATTATACTGTCCTCACAGCTACTTACTGCTCGGAATAAACTGATCAGTCGCGTACGTATGAGCGGCATGGATCAAAAGTTGTATAAGTTTATATATAGCCGCCTTACGTTCACGAACCGCAATTAAAAAGTTATAGCTTTCCGCTGGAACAACTCGAGACGTGACAACATAAGAAGTATGAAAAATGATTGTGATCAGTATACAGTAAGTTATATAAATATGGAATACACCAATATGATAGCCGATTTGAGTCTACCATATGACATATGATCGAATCTTAAGAAATAAGAAAACGTGCTTGGGCTTTAAACGTTATAATTCCTTGGCTTCCTTAAAGTTGCGTTTTCTGAGACATTATTGTAATTTCAAGTCCAGTCATTCGTCAACAGACGACCGTAAATAATTTTTCCAAAACAGCTAAAAACTACCACAATTAATTGTTAGACCAAAAGTCAACATTCAATATAAAGCTTTAGAATGTTATTCGCAAGAATGGAAGATTTAATTCGTAGACAAAATAATATACGTATATATGGAAATTTGCTTTTCTGTATCTATAAAATCAAATTCCTTACGCAATGAATAGAAAATTTTCATAAGATAAAGAAATTTGAATAAGCGACAGATTTACTTTTAAGATTTAGGGTTCCGATATAAGTTGTATTAGTTTCGGGGTTTTATTAATGTAAAAGTTATAAGTTTTATGGTACTTCGGTGAATATATCACCAATTTACAAAATTTTATTAACAATTATCACGGAATACAATCCTACGTTTGCTTAAAATTGTATATGAGTCGTTTTGTATTGAAACAAGATTTTATTTTATTAAGTTATTCGTCCATTTTGATATTATGCGAATACCCCCTACAATTTTAAAGTTTCATGTTAAAAGATCCAGAATATAAATTTGTGTTAGTGATGAAAGATTCATAATAATATAAAAGTTTCTGCAAATTGCACAGAAATTAAATTATGAATCAAAGCAATATTTTGTAAAATTAATACATTTATATTTCTGTTGCATATTATGCGATAATGCGCTTCACTAGAAGCATAGAAATAAGAAAACAAAAGGCAAAAAGGAAGTACTTAAATAGAGCTAAAACTGAATAAGAAAAATTGTGACCTGGTGGGTAACGTGCATTAATATTTTAAGTACTTGTAATACCAGTTGTGTAAATAACTCTTTCGGCACCGCTGTTCAAATTTGTATTCTCATCGACGGTAGTGATCGGTTGGCTCATGGCTGGTGGAGGCATGGCGAAAATGGGTTGTTGATTCGTCGAATTATTTTGCGGACCACCCTGTGGTTGTGCTGTAATCGCATCGTCATCACTCTCCTCTTCCTGTAAAACAACAATCAGTAAGAAATATTTACTCTTCTATAGCAATCATAATTTCCACTAGTAGACATGTATACAGGTGGTTCAGATAAAATATTACAAGCTGGTTTTTCGAAAACCGTAACTGACATCGACTAATTTTCTTTTTAATTTCAATGATACGAAAGGGCTGATTATTATTTGGAGAACGACAGATTTTTCTGAGATGATTGCTAGTGTACCAAGAGGAAACACCCTCATTTTTTTTAATGTAATGCAATAATAATTTCTGTCCATTCAGATAGCTCTTAAGGAATTAAATAATGTTTACTTGAAGTATTTTTCGTTATTCTGAGTAATTAAAGAGTTATGACGAAAGGAAGATCTAAAAAAGAACTATGCAGAGGCATCGAAGCGTAATTTAAATTTAAGTAGACTTATTCCGAGGTAACATTCATTTTATTAAGTGTTCGAAATAGTAACTGTTCACTTTTAAACATTAAACAAAACAAAAACATAAGTTATAAGTATAACACTTATAACAAAAGAAGATATAAAGAGAAGAATATAAGATGCTTGTAAAACAATAATTTCAATAATGTTCTCAGATGTACGAAATAATGTCATACAAAGAATAAATAAATGTTTAGAAGTGAACGGTCATCATTTCGATCACTTAATAAAATAAATTTTACTTCTTCTCGTCATAGCTCTCTAATTATACAAAATAGCGAAAAATGTTTCAAGTAAATTTATTCAGTTTCATAAGAACTATCTAAATAGATAGAAACTAATATCGCGTTTCATTAAAAAAAAATGAAGGTGTCTCCCCTTGATACACTAGCAGTCGTCTCAGAAAAATCTCTTGTTCACCAAGTAATAATCAGCCCTTTCGTAGCATTGAAATTAAAAAGAAAATTAATCGATATCAACTATGATTTCCAAAAAAACAAAAACAACTTGTAACACTTTATGTGGACCATCCTGTATATACTTCAAGATGGATTAAACTATATTTCTTTCTTATATTCAAATGTCCGCGAATTATTTTTAAAAGGAATTGCACTAGTTAATTTTGTTAATGAAATCTCGGTATTTTCGTACTACTCAATATATCAAAATTCGATTACATTGAAACCATCTACACAAATTTTACAGTCCAGAATTCATCAATATCAGTCTTGACTAATAGCAGTATTAATCAGTATAATATTGCAGTAGTATTAAGACAATATGTGGTGTTAAACGGTATTAACGGACGATATACATAGTCGTACAATGTTTATGTTGGTCATTGTTACTGTCGCTTAGTATGTTAAATCATAATTTGTGCTAGAGTCAGAAACTTGCTCAGTTCGATGGATTTGAGCAGATTCTTTGTGGTCTCGGACAACTGATAACGAGTATCGTTCATACTTGATGGACCATCCAATTCTGACTGGTACTGCATTAGTCCCTTATTGAGGGTCACGATCTGATTGAAATTTGGATAAGTGACTCTAACAAGTGATCTGACTTTGATTATGAACTCTGACTCGAAACTATCTTGCTAATCTCAACCCCGCCCCCTCCAGGAATCATTCTCCTAATTGAAAATTTTTAAGGTTACTGATTAATCTGTGTTCCAAAAAACAATAACTAATCACCGTTTATGGAGAGGAGGTGAAGTGATCTCAGGAATTATGGAGGTAGTTTTCCCAACACTGTGAAATTTCTTCCCAGTCCTAACAATCAATTGATACCTGTGAATTGACATGGGCCAAGATCCTAATAACTATATATATAACTATAGAATGACTATAGAATAATTATTTGTGTGTGTGTAACCTAATAACTATAAATACTCTGAAATGACATCACGATGAAAATACGAACAAATTGAAATGAGTTCTGAAAGAAATCGTGCCTTTTGGAAGATTTTATTATAATATATTGAAATGTTCCATGTTTGTGGAACTTAAAAATTAAATACCACATCGATATTTATTTCTAGCAATCAACTAATTTCTTGACCTTTTTTTAACTTGTATCTCCCCTTGTTTAATATACATATATAGTTACTGCTATATCTAACAACTGTATTTTTTTCATACACCTAGATGTTAAAACGCTATTTTACTACTTTAAACTCTTTCGCTAGGACGGATTGATGAATTCGCTATCACTGTATAGGGCAGTCCAGACGCGAATGTATACTTCATCGCAGACAGAGCGTAAAATTTGAAGTGTAACTTTGTTATGTCATGTAAAGTAGCAATTTCTTATTCAAATAGTTGTTCGCACAATTGTTATGACATAAAACAAAATAGTTCAAAAAAAAGGATGTCGAGAATCTTGGAAAAAATAAGCTATGCTCTGCTTAACCAAAGTTGTGAATTGATACAAAATTTGAACGACTAAAGTCACTGATAGGATACAGTGAGCGTGTAATGATTGGTGACTATATCTAATGTCAGGAACGAAAGGATTAAAACTGCTGATTGTGAGTTGGTATCACGATACCCAGTTTGTCACGTATAAGACTTCGCATCTACAGGCATGCTCCGAGATAAGTAGAAGCCGCTTTACGCTCTAAGACACTCATGACTAATTAAATACAATAAATCTATGTATTAAGATGAGATGTTAATAACAGTGCATTTGAAACTGTCACTATGGTTTTATGCCGAATATCAAATACCAATTTGTTCAGCCTGCAGTAGGTTTTCATAGAAAATTGTCACTATTTGTAAAATTTGTCTTTTAAGAAAAATAAAATATACGTTATACTTTCTTTAATTAGAAATCATATATAGGTATAAATGATATTTTCTTTCATTAAAAACTACGTATAACGAGCAACATGACTCAATCAAACTACACTATTTCAAAATTTAAACATTTATAACATATGAGAAAATAATCACAAAAACTGTTTTAGATAAAACGATTGATATTTTGAATTGATTGATACTTAACGTAAATTAGTGAGTGATTTAATTTACTTACAATTAGATTCCAATTAAAACTCTTTCTATGGGTCCCTGTTTTATTTTCTACAAGAAATAATCAGAAATCATCTCGGATTACAGATTAAGACTTAGAAAATTTAAATTAAAATCAGTTATCTGGTTTTCTACCCGACTTTCATTATATTGAAATATTTTTAATTACGTAAATCAATAATCTCTAATGTGATAAAAAAGATTAAAAAAAATCTTGTTGCAATTAAACAGTTCGATTAAGGAAAGGTACTCATCAAGCAGATCTGATAGACCGATAGAGCTCACCATAGACGCTTTCTTAATGGAGAAATCGTCTATGTGATATTTAACCCCGTACGAAATATAAGAATTTACCTATGTTTACGTAGATAAATTGTAAACAATTTCGGAATTGAAAAACAGAAAAAATGGAGATGTGTCGAGAATGTAGCTTATGTGAAATGAAATACATTGTGCGTCATTCAGCAGTCACTTAAGACAGCAGGAACAAGCTGAAACTGTAGAAACGTTAATTTCCCCTCGATATCGATGGTTTTTGGATTAGTTGTAGAAATCGATATTTTGAATATTTTTCCTATATGTATATTCGAAATATTTGCGATAAACTGCCAGTATCGCTACAGTGAATTTTGCCTATAGTTGTGCATCTCTGGCAACGTATGCGTCAATATTGGTTGCCGGCTGTCGACCGCCGACCACTTATCTTCTATTTCTAAACGAGGATTGGGCGATTTTAAAGACCTTGTGCACAACGTACATATGCGAGACTGCAAGATTCTGTTATAACTTTATAACTTATAACTCAATTAAAAGTGAATATCATCAATGTATTGGGTTTAGGTTCGGAGTTAGGCGACTGGAGAAATCTAACTCAAACCTAAGCTCAATATATTGATGATATTCGCTTTTAATTGAGTTATAACGCACATTTCTTTACATATGTAGTTGGGGCTTTTAAGTTTTCCCAATTCTGGTTTGTAAACAGAAGATAAGTGGTCGGCTGCCAGCAACTAATACTGATGCATACGCTGCCACAGACGCACATCTATAGGCAAAAATACATTGTAATTGTGCAGGCAGTTTTTCTTAAAAACTAAGCAAGTTATACATATACATATACAACTTTTATACATATAGCAAAAAGTTGTTCAAAATGTTGAGTTTTACAACATATTCAAAAATCATTGAAATCGTAGGGTAATTAACGTCTTTACAGTTTCATCTAGAAACAAAAAGAGGAGTATAGAATATAGCAATCGTTTATACAAACATCACTGAAACTTTGATATAATTAAATAAACTATATTATTACGAGAAGGTAATTTAATTGCAAAAGTACGAAAGTTCATTTATTACGAAATTATGATCAATTATTAAAATGTTACATAAAAAACCAGCTTTTGTAAAGCGAAATGCCTGATGTCTTAGAATACCTTTATTGATATTAATCTATATTTTAAAGTAAATTCAAATAAAAAAGCACTCATATCAGTCACAAACTCTGTTTATCAAACTTAAAGCATCATGTTTCCCTTTAGTTAATGTATACAAACCTGCAATTCTCGTTCTGCATATTCCGGCATGAAGACCAGAAAAAAAAATGATGAAAAAAGAAACGAAAATGTTCAAGAAGCTGGTGTGAAAATGATCGAGAAACGAACAATATGTATTCTGTATGTATATGTTTGTCTCAATGGTTCTCATTTCCTCCTGTTATAATATATAATATATATATCTTTTTTCTTTTTTATGATGTAATCTTATTTCTACTTTATAAATCCTAGTGTAAGCCACTAGAAGTTAAAAAATTTTTAATTTTAACTTTTAATTTTAAAATTTTAATTTTTAACTAGAAGTTAAAAATTAGTATCAATGTACTAAATGAAACTATAAATATTGTGTTTTGATAACGAACCCACAATTTTTAAATTTCGTAAACTATATGCAAATATAAAATGAAAAACATATAATTCTGTCTCACCAGAAGATACAACTAAAATTAATTAAAAAATAACATTTAACAAGCATAGGCGATTATTAACGATTAATGAAGAACAAAACTTATATTCGCTTTTAAAAAATTCTAGTATTTCATAATTATCAAAAAGATTTTGCAACATTTGTCGCAACTAAAACAAAATTGAGTCACATTTCTCAAATAAAATTAGAGGACTAAGAACCACTGATACTGGAGAAAAACTTACCTTAACCAGGCCTCTGGGCTGATTCATCACGACATTTGCCTCTGGGTTCTGGTTCCGCTACAATACAACAACAACGTAAACAAAACCGCTAATCTATCGTATTCTAAAAAAAAGGCAGACGTAAAAAGTGCATGCTAGGCTAAATTAGAAAGATTTCACAAATTACAGATTGATGATGTATGACAAATATGAAATGACTGATCAAGGAAATAATCAATTACATTAAAAGTGCACTGAATTGTCGAGAAATAAAAAAAAAGAAATATTACTTTCTTGTTCTCGTAAATCTGTAAAATCAGCGTTAATAAGAAGACGTAAATTTTTGAAAATTAAACAAGTGCAACATTTCTGAAACAAAGCACGATTTCTTAATTTCGGCACGAGGATGAAATGATATTTTACTTTGGATATATGTAATAAAACTTCTCGTGTTATTATAGTTTCTATACCATTCAAATAAAAAGCATACAACCAATTATAGGTGTGTATGTATTTTCTAAAATAGCTTTGATCTCACAAGAATGGGTTGCGGTCTTGAAGAGTGTTTTTTAAATATTTCTAATATATATATTTAAATAGTAACAAATCAAGTACTTTTATGTTGTTGTATTTTTATACAAAGTAATTTTGAGAACTGAACATTAAAAAATTTTTAATTCTTACAATAATTAATGAAACATTCAAATATCAACAAATTCATTGTAAAACTTTATAATACTACATAATTTTACAATTATCATACGTATGATAGTAATATATATTCAAACATTATAGTAACCCTCTGATAAATATCATAAATTTTCGTAAAAATTACGGATTCAAAACTTCTGTCTTTCTTGTCTTTCTTTCATAAGCTTCGTTTCTTGCTAACCTCTAGATTTGAGACTCTATCTTGTAAAAATAAAAGATATTCTATAATATATTATTTTATATAAAAGTTAAAGATTAAATTTAATGATTTAATGATAATATTATAGTTGGGATATTGTATGTATTTAATAAAATGTATATCATTATATAGCTAATCTGAAAATGATCTGTGACTTTAATTTGTAGTAATAGAACGTATGCATTAAAAATTGTTGTGCTCTACTTTAAAAGAACAATTAATAACAATTCTTGAATGTTACATATTCTTATAACTTATAAGTAATGTCGTTTTTTTGGTTCAAAAAGATTAAGTACGAACATCAATTGCTAAAAGAATGAAAAAAGATAATATTACTAAAAATGTTTCCATATTACACAAAAAATTTATTAGAAGCGAAAGAAATATGACTAACACATATATTTTCTATATACTCTACCATTCGAAAGAAGGATTCGATAACAACGGTTTAAATTACATTAAAGAATATTGAAATATGTATATCTAGATATAAAAATGAGAAATGGTAAAGTAAAGAAAATGAGCTACATTCAAACTTTTAATGAAAGATTATACACTATAGTATACAAGTATAGTATACAAGTATAGTATAGTATAGTATCCGCACAACTAAAACAAGTCATTTTTTTTCTGATTGTAAAATAAAAACTGCCAGAATAATAAGATATTAAAATATTTTGAGAACAACATTTTTTTCTGCAAATGTAACTATACATGTACGTTTTACTGTTGTACCGTTCCTTTAAATCAAAATTCGCTGGCATTTTAAATAGAAGTATTAGGTTGTCCCAAAAGTTTCTTTTGTTTTATAAGAAAATAATAGATGCACAACATTCTTTGTTTTACATTATTTTATTGAATTGTTCTATTGGAAAAAAATGGATCATACATAATTAGATAAAATAATATAAAACGAAAAATATTGTGCATTGATTATTTCCTTATAAAACAAAAGAAACTTTTGGGACAACCTAATATTTATTAAAGGAAATAGAAAAAAATTTTCTTTGATTCAATTATGAAAATAATGGGAAAGTATTTCAGGATGTGCTTAGAATGCGATAAAGAGAAGTGTCTATATAATTTCTTTAGTAAACGTATTTAATTAAAACATCTCACAAAAATACTTAATCACTTTTTATCACTCTATTCTAACATTTCTTTACAAAATGGTGGTGTAATTTAATCTATATAAAAAGAGACATATTATACGTCCCTTAGCAAAGAAAAGGTACAGTTGCATAATGCATAAGCTATGTAGATATCCAATTTTCATACTTCTAATTATCAAAATAAAATAATGAAGCTTTTTGCCGAGCATTAGTAATAAATACTATACAATAATAATCTTCAATCTAAAGAATTATAGTATTTAATCTCGTGCAAGATTAAAAAACCATGCAAAATTTTTCCGGAAGCTGGATAAGAAACAATGAATATATTTCAACAGAGGCTTGTACTATACTAGCAAATAACTTGTACAAATTTGTACTAAACTAACACGAATTATAACTAATGCTAATAACTAAACAAATCACATGCAAGAATGCTGGGATCAACAGCCAAAAAATGCTTTTTATAGAAATACACTAAATTCTTCTCATCTACTACCAATCTTCATATTGCAAAATTTTCTTATTTAACAAAAGCTTTCATGAAAAAATCCAGTTTAAAAACGACATTACTTATCGCATAATTTAATAATGATGTTTAATAATAAATCTATCTTCATAGTTTTTAAAAAATTTCATACGTTACATTTTTATAATTGTATCTACAAGAATGTCTAAAATAAATTTTGTTTAAATACTGTAAATTATTGAAAAAAAGATATTATAAATGATACTAAATCACACTAACATTTTATAGAATAATCTTTGCATCTCTTTAATTTATACCACTTTATTTATATTACTATATGAGAGATATTTAGTGCAATTGTAGATTGTGTGCCATAAAATGATGTAGTTTACTTTGCAATTAAGGATAAAAAAAGGATAAAAATCATTTTTAGAAACTTTTATGCAAACTTACATGTAGAGTAAGCTTATCTTATAAATTTACCTTCTTACTAATGAACCTTCTCCTCAACGAATCTTCACAAATTAACATTCTATGCTTAAATTATGTTGTGATATATAAGTATATGAACCTTCTCCTCAATGAATCTTCACAAATTAATATTCTATGCTTAAATTATGTTGTGATATCTAAGTATATGATCTCTACTAGGTTATCACGTATTTAAGAGTGCTAAGATACCTAAACAGCAAAAAAATGCACCTGTCCTTGAAATTTCTTAAAGTAAATATGACCAAAAAGTGTTTTTAACATGTATTTACAAGGTTGTACTTAAATCAAATTAAAATCTATTAATCATAAAAACATCATTAAAAAACATTGAGAATGGTTGAAGAATTGTGTGTTGTACCATTAAATTGAAACAAAATAATCAATTGATTTTCAAATGGAACATACTCTACATCAAAAATTAAATAACTATTCAATATTCGACACAAAATAATTGTACGAAATATCCATTTAAAGCGATCGTCAAAAATAATATTTCATTCTTTTTAATGATATGAAAAGTTGGTTAAAGAACTAATATGAAAGTTAGCTATAAACTGTATAAAGAGGAATATTGTGAATATTATCTCCTTATTGTTCTTAGAGTTCAAGAATCGGCTAACATATATTACATACTTGGCTTTAATCAATTTAAAAATATAAGAATGTTTGCTTATAAATATTATACAACAATGGCTTGACAATTATTCCTTAGGTAGAACGTTTTCAGATTTGAGATAAATATTATTTTCTTAATGGCACCTATTACATTCTTCTTAACTCCAATAAAATAGTGACATAAATCTTAGAAATTTTAGAATTAAATATTTAGTAACCATTAAGGTTTAATATTTTTATAAAATCTATATTTTTATAGAGTAAAGATATTACTACCATATTACTACCATACTATTACTCCATAGAACTATGTAATTCTCGTAAAAAACGTTTTCATACAGTTTTAATTATACAGATATTAAATGATAGAGATATTTCAGATGATAATTTTAAAAGAATTAGTGATAAATCTAAAATAGGCAACTATTTAGAAATATTAATAAATTAATCATATTTTCTCTTGATCATTAATTGATTGAATTTCTAGATTGATTAATAAATTATTGTTTGTATATGATGAAACTCCTTGCATATAGCTACAACCAGGATTTGAACATCATGTACCTATATGAATTGTCATTGTTTTTTCTTTTTTTTTTTTTATAATTATACAAAGTATTTGAAAAAAAACTCAGAGTTATTTATAAGTTTAACGCATTCACTATGTACATTTTTAATCCGAATCGACATTTAACCAGGATGATGATAACCATGTGGGAAAATAAGTCGAAAATATAGAATAAAATTATTTCATATAACTTTTCATTTTCGAGAAACTAAAGATTGGAAATTTGTCAACAATACTTAAACTTAACCAAGTACCAACTAGTAAATGATCAATAGTAGGTTATCCTACATGCAAAAGTAAGTTAGAAATATAAAATAAAAATTTTCCGTTTATGGCATTATTTTCAAGAGAATAAAGTTTGAACATATTTAGTTAAGAATTGGTCTGATTACATGTCCATAATACATTTCCAAATTTATTTTTCTCAAAAAATAAAGCATTTTATGAAAAAATTCTATTCTATATTTTTGACTTATTTTTTCACGTTGAATCTGTCCCTACACGGTAGTCCCGTTCAACTTCACCTTGTAAAATTACAATCAGAAAAACTATAAAACTCTAAAAAAATTACATTCAAAATTTAATATAACATAAGAAGTAATAATAATTTCTGAAATAAACATGTCAATGGTTCTTTTTACAAAAGTGGCAAACTTTAGTGTTTTTTAACTTAACATCATTCCAAAATAAATACATTTGTCCATTAGAATAAGCTTTAGGTAGTTTTATGAAAAAAGTAAAAAATGATAATACTATTGTTTAAGCAAGATGAAAAAATTTAACAGCAATAAGCCTTGGGATATAATTGTAAAGTCGCGTTCATATCAACCACATAAATACATACTCCACCTTTCTTCGGCAATATTGTATGTAACGAGGAAACTAATAAACCAAATCAAAATAAACACGTACTTGTAGCGAGCAAATGAGCTTATTAAAAATTATCTGTATATTATCTCAATATCTTGTTACTATATATGTAAACACATAATTTATATGTGACTAATAAGTATGTTAAAATGCATACTTAACAAAATAATTATATCAAATGTGGCAGATCATTTTCTATAAGAAGTTCAATGAAGATTTAACATAAATAACAGCATGAAGTAATAAACAGATTGGAAAGGAAAAAAGAAGAGAATTACTATTAATGATCAAACTAAAAATATTCAGGATACATACATAGTGCATATTTTTCACCTATATTTTTCTTTGTTTGCCTTCTCAAAGAATTTCTTAAATAAAATATTTTTCTTCATAACTCAAATCGTGCAAAATAAGAAAGAGTGCATCAACTAAATGTTATTTAAGTTGATAAAAGTATTTTAAATAAAATTGTCCCTTTAATACTAAAAAATTTATCGATGATTGTTCTGTTTCATTTAATCAAAAAAGCAAGAAAGAAAGACAGATAAAAGAAAGAAAAAAAGGAAGATGAAATCGATACCTGCAATAATTTTTGAGAAGTTATGTAATATTTTATTTAATCCACCCTGTATGAATATTTAATCACGAAGGATAGTTCTACACATGTACACTATCATGCATAAGTATTTGGACACTTGATGCAGTCCAACCAAAACATTTATATTTTTATGATATTTTCAGATTTCAGTTCATATTTAGAATGTCGCATCAAAGATGAAATACAACCAATAAAAATTAATCTTTTCTAGAATGCTTGGTCACAATAACAACATAAGTTTACAATACTTCTATTTATCATATACGCATTTTCGTTATTTTTTTATAGATATATACCTATATCTATGCAGTAAAGTCTCGAACATTCGCACCATTCAGCGACAAATTATCATGACTAGGACTTGATTTTAAGTACAGATATTGTCCGCCATCTTGCCAAGCGTAGAAATAAACTCATAAAGATCTTACAAATACATTAATAAAAGTGTAATTCAAAAAAGATCATAAATAAAAAATTCAATATTGAATTATATATTATATCATAGGCATTTGATTTTGTATCAAATTACACGACACAGTTATCTAGCTTCCGGGTGTGTCATATGAATATTAGGGGAAGGTCCAGAGATGCGGATAACGACCGATCAATTAAGTAGTATTTCATGGCAATCAATTAACGAGGCTTTACTATATATATTATTTGTGTTTATGTATATTATGTATTATATATATTGTTTTATATAATTTGATAATTTAAATACATTTGTAAATTACTTTGGGACTTATATGGATTTTCTTGCAAATCAACAAAATGTGAAAAGATATGAATCTCTTAAAAAATTGAAAATATTTTATATTTTTATGTAAGTAAAAGAATTTTAATTCTTATATAATTTTCTTCTAAGCTAAAATATTTTGAAAACGTCATTGAAATTATATTTTTTATTTTGATCATCTTTAAGTAACTTTAAGTAACTTCAAGGAATTGATAAACGTTGATTTATTTTAAAAAAATATAATGTTTTATATTATAAAATATACTTAAAAATAATTTCCTTGATTTATCAAAAATAATGATTATGCTATTTTCATCTTTTAAAAATTCCTTTTCTCTTTTATAATCATATATTCCTAGTAAATACACGATAACATAAACTACAATTAATATTTGATAATTAATTGGAACTGATGCAGAATATTTTTAATTTCATTTTGAATGAACAATATAATTGTCCACAGGATAAAATATTTTAAAAACAGAAACGTAAGTAATAATGTTACCTGTAAATTATGGTATGCTCCACTATCTTCTGGTGGTGTTGGTTTAAATTTGCCGCAGCAAAAGTTGCAACAACAACAGCAGCAACAACAGCAATAACATGCAGTTATCAGACTACAAAATATGAAGAGTGCCTGCAAATAATAATTTATTTTAGTTTTAATTAATGTGATAATTATAAACTCATAACATATAATCAATTCCATGATATTGACACTGAAGATTTAAATTATTAATTTGAAAAGTAAGTTTATTAATTTCATAATTAAATGAAAATACTATAAATTTGAACAAATAGAAGACATTGTATTGACTCATCTGTATATTTTATATTAGTATTAATAAAATTTTATTAAATTCTAATCAAAACTAATATTAAAATAATATTTAGTATACAGAAAAACTTAGAAATTATAATAAAGACTTACCTTGCACCAACCAGAAGTGACAACAAAATATGCATTAACATTTTCTTCACCAAATTGTTCAGCGACATACAATCCAAGAGATCCATAATTATCATATATATTTCTCTTAGTCAAATCTGTTAATATGGCATGCGCTCTATTTATTTCTTTAAACTGAAACATAATTATGTTTAAAGAGATGAACTTTACAAAGTTATGTTGAGTTAGATTAAAGTAATAATTAAAATTTTTTCCATATCTGATTTATAAGATTTATCCAAATATGCATACATAATTATAACAGGCTTTAAAACACAATTGGATGGAAACAAATGTCATCATATTTAGTTCTATAACAAAATATTTGGATACTGTTCAATTTATGGAACAAACATGCTCTTTTAAAGAAATTATAGATTATTATATTAAAAGCAAGATATACATTCCTATTAAAAGTTAGATTGCATACTTATTCTCACAGCAAAAAATTGAAATTATATGAAATTGGAAGCAAATGAATCAAACTAAACTATAAAAGATGCAATTTCTTCTCAAAACAGGAAAAATAAGAAGAAATTACTTTCATATAAATATAAAAGATTGTAATTTACTGGCAAATTAAAATAAAATAAGTGCTAAACAGATGCTTGCTATTAAAATAAAATGGATATAATTAATATTGATCTTTTCTAATATGTTATATCAAACTCTACCTTTTCTGCTGCTTCTGGATTATTCGGATTTTTATCAGGATGATATTTTAATGCTAACTTTCTATAAGTCCTTTTAATTTCTTCAGCAGTTGCAGTTTTTGGAATTTCTAATATTTGATACAGGGAATCTCCTGCTGTCCTAAAACAAAGAAGATGTTAATAAATCAATTAATTAGCAATTTTTATCCTAAACATAACTTATTAATTAGCAAATATCATTTTCAAAATTGCATTGAAAAATGTTTAAAGTTAAACTGTAAGGTGAACTTATTTTAGTCCATATATAACATGGAATAATAAAAAAAAGAAATCTGACATATATAGTCTTTTTACTTATAAAATAATATATTTATATAATAGAAATTTAATTTTAATAAAGAAGATATTTAAAAATGTCCAGTTTCTTGTCATAGAAATATCATATTGTTATTAATATATTAATCTAATTGTATAAAAGAGTTTATAAAAAAAATATTTAACATATATTTTAAAAGATTTTAATTAATTAAAATATGAGTTATAATTTATTTTAAAATATAGATAATTGTTCTTGATACTAGAAAACCTGTACTTCTTTCACAGTTTAAAATTTTTATTACATTATATTGATTTTTACAAATGTACAAGAAATATTTTGCAAATTTGACAGTTGCAGTAAACATTCAATATTCATATTAAAATTTAAATAAATTAATTTATTTGCTTAAATATATATTGTTTCTAAAGATAAAATACTAAATTAATTTTAATGACAGTCATCTTCAAAATTATGTTGAGGTAGTATGCACAAATGAACAAATTAACCTAGTAAATACATATTTTTATCCTTAAAGAATAAGCTGTCATTCGATAGAATTACCATTTTTTTATTTTCGTTAATGTAAACAAATTAAAATAAAAATTAAATAAAAGATAGAGATTAAAACATACAAGAATGAGTAAAAGAATAACCTAGAATTTTTCTAATTTTGTAAAATTTTTCAATTCCTAAAATATATGCACCAAATTCAGTGGAAAAATTTATGTTAATTTCCATTGAAATAAAACAACGTAATTTTTTAAAGTAAAGAAATAATTTAAAGCGCAAAAGTTTAGGCAAGGGTTGTAAAGTACTCACGACATTTTTCTTTTATCCATGTTTAATAGTAGTATTACTCGATGATACGAAAAGTAGAATTAATCTTTTACTATTTCAAACTTTCGTCGTCCTGTATTACAGGTACATGATTTTCGTCATTAAATGAACGTATCCTTTTGAATAGATGTTGTGTCGGATGATAGCAGGGGAAAGGATTCAATATTTTAGTACCAAAAGTGGACACAGTTGCACCAAATTGGCGCCACTGAAAGTATGAATCCAAGAAGTATAAATGAAGTTCAAAACTATTGGTGCATATTATTTCAATTAGACGCACAGTTAACTTAATCGCTACTTATTTGTAAATAGTATATCTGTAAATTTTGTTTTCATATATATGTACAATACAGATTTCTAAATCCATAAAATATTATTATAAAGAAATGAAATGTTGTTAAGATAAGAAAAATTAGATTTTTTAATAATAAAAAAAATTTGTTAGTAAATTAAAAAATCAATATCCAATGATAAATTACAATAATCATTACATATATAGCTTTATTTAAGATGGTACATACACATATATACATTTTATCCAAATAATTATATATATATTAATGTATCAATATGTCACAATGTCTCCTATCATAATTTCGATCGTTTATTGTTAAACTGTTTTACGTATTTGATTAGTATTAATTCTTTGCACTCCAGAGTCGAGAGGCGATAATAGCTGGTTTTATGCTTTCTTGTAGGCAAAGCAATGGTTCGATATCTAACGTTTTGTTTTGTAACTAAGACCGAAGGAAAGAATGATAGGTTGCAGCTTGTAGTTTGTAGCTGTTATAAGCACGAGATAGGTTATGTTGTACCTTGTGCTAGTAGTCATTGTTTTGTATCTAAAGCGAAAACACTAAAGTAAATAGTCGTTTCTTTTAGATTTCATAGTACAGCATTGTTCTATTATTATTATTATTATTATTATTTCGTATTTTAAACTATTATAATTATTATCATAATCATTCAATGATTTTCAAATATTTTGTCGGGATCATCATTTTGGACAACTTTTTCCTATACATATAACTGCTGCTCGGTTTTAGTTTTTGAGATAAGGATTGTTATGTGCTCTTTGGCGTGTATTAGATGTCGCGAAGGTTTAGGTTAGATTTATTTATGGACTCCCATTGCAGTAATTATATACATAGGGACAGTGCCATTGGTTTCAATATTCAAGGATATTGATTAACAAATGATATCAGTCGGATTTTTTCTTCCAATACATTTACCTAGGGTAGGTTCACCCAAATTTTTTGGATACTTCATTTGATCACAGTTTCAAAAGGAAGATGGAAGCATAAGAACTCATTTGCAGAGAATGAGTTGTTATTTGGAATACATAAATTCAAAATTTCTGCTTTATTTTGTACTGGAGAATATCTCTGTAGTTGTGAAATACAAAGGGAGAGTTTCTTTTATTACCTAGAATCTAGAGGAGTCAATCAAATGAAAAATAAAAAAAAAAAATAATAATAGATTCTGAAACAGGATATATTTGCAATATTGTAGTACTTTGATAACAGTCTGTTGTCAACAGAACAGTTGATAAGAATTGATCTTCCAGTGTCAACTAGAATTCCTTTACTCAAAAAATTATATAAGGTGAAGTGTTATTTAACCAAAATTATTTAGACAAATAGAAAGAGATTGTCATAAAAGATAAAATTGAATGAAATATCTGCAATAGCATGTTAAGAAAATAATACTTTGATCCTGGTTTTAGAAAATAAGCAGATTATAACAATGTTGGCAAATTGGCACAATGCAGGAATGAGTAAAAGGATACGATGGGACAGTATTGAAATTATTATAGAAAAATCTAATGTTGTGCTATATTACATAAAATTGATGGATAGTGTTAATTAAGCAGACCAATATAGTTTGACATATTACTTCATGAGAAAATCTCTTGAGTGATGGTATAAGCTATTTTTTGAAAGGTTAGAAATATCTATTATTCTGTATAGAAATTCATACATATTGTATGAGCTTGTAAAAAGGCAAAGAAATAAATGTCCACTTAGTCGTTCGAAATATATAAAGTTACTAGTAGATCAATTTCGAGGTGATTCTGTTGGCAGGATAGTAATTTATTAATTCAAACAGCTACAGAATTAATCTTTTATTTTTTTCCTAAAACTATTACCCAATAAATGAAATTAACAGTAATTTGTAAAATAGAATAAAATGTAATCGTAAATTCTTATGCTAAGATACTTCCCAAGGATAACAATTTTATTAATAATTATTATATAATACAAAAAGATAAAGAGTATTAAATATTAAGGACAAAAAATATTAGTCGATAAATTTTTAATGTGGAGGTAGATATTGATTATCTGTAACCAAAGTGCTTTTTCTATAGTCACTTGACGATGAATTTTCATTGTTTGCATCATATTTGATATTTATTTTGTTTTCTTCAATTGTAGAATTGGAGATGATTTTCTTTAGCCATGCTACATCTAATGATGCAAACATAGCAACCTAAAATATAAAACAGAGAATTTGTATTTATCTATTTCTTATAAAATTAATTATTTCTTAAAATTTAATTTATTAATTTAATATAGAAGTAATATACTATATTTGAATATTAATTGATTCCTCTAACTAATATGAGTAATTATATCAACAAACACAAAAAGTATTGGATACATATTTTTTTCTATTTCTTTATTATTGTAATTAATACCATTACTGTAGATATTAATAGTAATATCTTTAGTAATGTATGATAGCATCATTATCTTACTTGATTTGATGGATAGCATCCTGTATCTTGACTATAAATTCCAGCTAATTCATAAGCACCATGCTCATTTTGACAAGCAAGAGGTCCTCCAACATCTGCGTCACAAATATTATCTTTTTCTTCTTTGGGTGTAGCACAGATAGTTCCATTTGCAACATCAACTCCAAGATTTGTGCTTAGTAATAGCACATCCTTGCAACGTTCTCTGGATAGTATGTTCATGCTAATTGCATGCATGATTGCACCAGCATAATGTGCTAAAACAGAAATATTTATGTACTTAATCATTATTAACATTATTATGATAAACAATATTTAACTTTTTAGTTACGTGTAAATTACTTATTTAAATATAATAGACGGTATTCTTTACTTAATTACCTTGAAGAATAGACTTTCCCCAACCGGTGGCAATGCACAATTTATTATTTTGCAGTAAATGCTTTGAATCAGACAAACATAAGGGACTTATATGACGATCGAAAATAATGGGATTTTCGAGATGCAACATTGCGAGGTCATACTCTCCAGGTTTTCCCTCATAATAAGGATGTATATTGATGAATGATACATTGATAATTTGGAAAGGCAATGGTTCCTCATGTTTTAATTCGTACCCCAATTTCCATTCTCCCAATTTTACCAAAACATCCTTCGGCAGCAGGCTTGAATAATAAGATACTTTGATCAAGAAAACAAAATGATAAAAGTTTATTCTAAGCTAATTACATATATCTTAGAAACAGTAATATTAAAATTAAATAATCAAATGCACAAAATAATAGAGCTTAATAAATATAATTATTATAAAAAATATATATTATAATATATATTAGTATTATAATATAATATATTATAATTTCATTCGCAACAGAAAATACGATATCCATGTACCCCGAAAGAGGTCATTATTTGTAATAGAAAAAATACTTTTTATTTAATAAAAGTATATTGTAATATTCGGTCATGTTTATTTTTTGATAATAATTCTAAAAATGTATGTAAATTTTAAATGCCAGTAAATATCTTAGGTTACGTCATTTGTTTATGTTTTTATATTCTTAGATATTTTAATAAGAAGTTGCGTACGCCTTTTCAAATATGGTGACTATGCTATATTCTTTGCTTAAATTTTGTGGCTGGATCATTCGGAAATTTCGTTACAAAATTTAAGAAAATTTTAAAGATAAAATATTTTCATGATTCATAAAATCTGCATTTTAATGAATAATGTATACACCGTCTTTTTTTCGATGACCTTTTACTGTTTATTGGGTAGCTTCACGAATCTGTTTTCGGAAAATTTTTCGTCCTCTTCTACTATGAATTCTTTCAAATAGCTTTTGTAAATTTATGGAATATTCAATTTTTCGTTAATTTTCTGCTAAGATGTATAGTGTCCTACAGAAGTTTCCGGCCAGATAGAGTGTTCACCTTACATATATTCCAAAAGCAATATTTTGAAGAATTTGATATTTCAAATTCTATATTATATTTTATATAATATTATTATATTATATGACTATATAAAAGTATCTATTTGTTGTACTGTTTCTAATTTGTAATTTGTAAGTTATTATGAAGTTGACCCGTGTTTAATTGAGATATTGTTCTGTAGTACCAAATTCTCGCTAAATTATCGAAAATAGACAATAAATTAAAATTTTTTGACAGATTTCATTTTTATCAATAAATATAAGTTAAAAATTCAAGTAAAACGAATATATATGTATATATATATTTATTTATTAGTTTATTAAAATATTATTTTTTTATTCCTTCTATTTTCCTCCTCAATAAAATTTTTAGGTGAAACTGAAACTTACGGGGGAAATAATACAAGAAAAATATATAAATATTTCCAGGCATATTTTTATCTGTGTAATCAATTATTGTTGCCTGTTTTTATATTTAGTATGCTTACCCGTAGATGCAATTAGCTGCTGTTAATACATCTTGAATTCCAATTAGAGCACCAGAACAGAGAATTTTCCGTTCCTTTAAATGTAAAACCATTACTTGCCATGGAATCTCGGCAAAAACTGTTTTGGAGTCCGTTTCTTGAGATTGTTTTAATACCTACAACAGAGAACAATCTTTTCAAAAACATTTTTTATTTATTCATATTCAGAACATTAATTGTTTCATATTGTTGCATAATTCAATTGCTTATGTTAATAAATAATGTACTTGTAATATGTTAAGTTGTTTTATTGATATCCTAATTTTTTTCAAATGTTTTATTACACCGGTCATTGTTTTATGTATTATTCTTTTAAAAGATACGACTCGATTAATATGTATAAATATTGAAGCATTATAATTACAATCAAATACGATATAATAAAATTGAAAAGTTTGTTGAAAATAAAGTGAAGTATATTTCGAAAAAATAATTATCGTTTTTTGACTCTCTCATACATTACATATATTATACATGTTCGAATTTCATGACTTCATATATAGTATGCATAGATACATATATATTTGTACATTTACGAAGAAGTTTTCATAAAAATGAGAAAGTTTCTTCTTTTATTTTACTTAATTTTCACAGGAAATCGAAATAGGAATACATTCTACATATATTTCTTTTACATTTTATGGCATATACTTATATAATAAAAGTATTCTACATTGTGATAATTTATGTAGATATTACAATTTAATGATAATTCAATAAAAATATTTTGCAATGTACAAAATAAATTTTCGTTTATAGAAAAATTAGAAGAGACAAAGGGACCACCCGATTATTATAAAAATAAAAATATATGGTTTTTATGTGCGATGCATTATTTTGTCGAAAATGGAAATATATTGAAAACACAAAAATTTACAAAATACTGCTAATTGTTTATAAAAACAAGCTAAGTGTGTACTTATAAAAATATTTGTAATTTTATATGTATGTGTACACTTAGTCACTTGACATTTAAATGACGCCATCTAGCTCATAAATCTTATTAATTTGTGTTTCAAAATGAAGTTTCGAGTTTTATTGTGGTGAAAAGTCTTGCCGTAAGAAATTCAGCAAGAAAAACTTTTGGTAAGAAATTCTATGAGTTTAGCATAGTTTGTATCTGACACATACTGCACTGCGCTTTCATGATAACGATATAACATTATTGTATATTTAATTATATGTATATGTATAAAATTATATACAATTATTTTTTCTATTTAATAATAAGAAGAAGAATAGTAAGAATAATAATTTATATAGTTAGTAATAGTTTATTTTTTCAGCCTTTCGAGCATGAAAAGGGACTCGGTTAACATTGTTACTACAATTGTTTTTATTTTTGTATTATATAAATTTTGGTTATTTGATTTTTTAGTCGGTTTTAATAATTTCGCTATAAAAATCTACATAAAGGAACTAGAATTTGTCGCATTTGCTGATATTCATTTAAAGATACTTACCTGATTTCTAATACCACATCTTGATCTTGTTTCTGGCGCATTAAAACCACTTCTGTCATCTGTGCCCGTATTTGGGGGAACTAAAAATACTTTTTTCGCAAAAATATCGGAATTTTCTGGTACTAACATGGGCTCAACTTCTTTAGAATACTCTACATTGCGATTGTTTGTAGGTACTTTAGTAATTTTTGCAGATGCATTGGGTAATTTTACTTTTACAACATTCATAAACGTAGGAAATCCTTGTTCGTCAAATCCACCGGAGTAATTTGCCGGAAGATTTCCTGTTGGCCAAGGATCTACGTAGTTTGGATCCCGGCAACATTTGCCAATTATTCCATTATCAGGATTTTTGCAACTCTATGAACAAGTATAACAACGTTTCTTGTAAGCTGAGTTTCGAAAATTAAGTAAAAATATTAATCTTCAAATATTCTGTGCCTAAATTAAAAATTTAAAGATTTATTAATTTATATTTAGTAAAGATTATTTCTTTAGTAAATCTTTTACTTGTATTTCCAATGTTTTTATATCCAAATGAGTACTGTTTATTTATATTATAATACAACTATTACAATACTACTACTTATTTTTACCTTCGAAAATAATTTAAAAATTAGTATAAATTTTATACTGCATCGGTGTTCTATTTACTGAAATATAATAGTAATACGTATGTACCACTATGTTGCAAATATAATTTTAAAACAATGCGCCTATCGATATATTTCAATTTTAAATATATTTACTAATATATTTCGGCAAGAGAATTTTTATGCAAAATTTATATTTATATATATTGTATTACATTTCTTTATTTGATATGTAATCTTTTTCTATAATCCCTTTGTGTCATGAAAATATGATTGGTTCTCAACTAAAAAAATCAATATTGTCAATACTTATTGACAAGTTATATTTTCGTTGAAAACCTTGAAATATTGACAATATTATTGATCGTCTGAGGGCACCCTAAGACTGGACCTTGCGAACTCTAGATTTTGGATATTTGTTATTTTGATTCGCGGTATTTTTAATCGGTAATTTTTACTCACGGTAATTTTTACTCACACTCATTGGCACACGTCGAAGAAGTTGCTTCTCCGACAGAATAACAGGCTCTGGACTGATCATTCCGTCTATAGTGCAAAACTTCTCTTCAACACATAGAAGCGCCGCTGCACATCCAAGCTGTACATGGGTCGGAATTGCAAAAGCGCCTAAATATTTTGATATTTCAATGAAGAACGTTATTAAATTGTTGTCGCAATAGATATTCCCTAGTACTATTATGTTATCTCATGCCTTGCGTTTCAACTAATATTAATGGTACCAATTATTTTATTTAGCAATCAGAAAATTAAGAAATTGAATAATTTATACGATTTGCTAAAATAGGTATTCTTTGGTTGCATAACATTTAGAAAACTATGAATATAGAATAAGCCATAACATGTTACGAGTTGTTTTCTCGAGAAATATGGATAGCTACAATCCTAGTTTGAGCATTTTAGTATATCAACTATATCGAAAGAATTTCGAAATAGAAATGGAACGCATCAAGGTGAATGGTTTTTTAGTTAGAAATCTCTTTTAAAATATATCTGATCTTGATCAGCAATGTCATTATAAGCACGTTATCTGTAACGTTTATTATTAGACTACATATAAAATTTCTCATTTCCTCGAATTTCTTAGTTCCGTAGAATAGCAAATATTTTCTAAACGAATAGTGGATTGTGCTAATAATCTCACAATATATATTTTTTTTAAATTACTGTAAAGAAATAATTTGCTGTTGGAAAGAAAATGAGACCATTTTTCGTTTTACCTTCATTAATTTAAATCTAATTTGTAAAATTCTATATCGTGTACATATGTATATGTGCATATATGTACATATATGTTTGTTGTATATGTTGTAGCCACTTTTAAGCTTAAAATTACATATAAGCTGTTATTGCATATTACAGTTATCAATTATGTATAATAAATGGAAAGTTGAATTAATATACTTTGCGTAAAAGATCCAAAAATATTTGGCTCATTCCGTTCTTTAGTTACTGCGGCCTGGTTATAGTTCGTAGACGATTGCTGAATTTGATAATTTATATTATTAAAATTATCTTTTATATTTTTGCCAGACGTTTTCAATTTCCTTTCAAATTCTTTTGTAATCGTGCAACAAACTTGATCATGTACCCTGCATTGTTGAGCCTATTAAGAGAAATGTTAAGACAATGACATCTGTTAATGATTGATGCAGGTAAAATCTAAAATCTGTTACGAAAAATATTGGTGTACAATTTTTAATGGACTAAAATTAAATTTCTTATATTTTTAAAACAAAAGGAAAAAAATCTATCACGTTGTTATTATTAAAACTAAGATTACGGAGTAACGTTTAAAAAAGAAACAGGAATATTTCTATCCCAACCTTTTCTATTAGATTAATGGAAGCATTGCAATTAAAATAACAATTATAAATTCTTTAAATAAACAATAAATTCTTGAAATGAACTGCATCATACTATAGCTAGTAGTACTATTTTGAAAAAGTACGAATAATGTTTACCTTGATGGATGAAGAGTAAATATTACTTTTACTTGAATGAATATAACCATTTACACAATCTTTTTTGTTAATGCAAATTCTATTCAATCCAATACAGTTAATTGTAAAATCATTGTCCTGTTCCGCGAATTTTAAATCATCGGAAGCAAAATGATTTTGATAAGCTTGCTTTTGGTTGGTGTTTTGTTTAGAATTTTCAAATATCATCTCTTGCCGAGGGTTTTGAAATATTACATCATGTTGCTCTGGTTGAAATATTACTTCTTGTTGTTCAGGAGTTTGAAATACCACATGTTGTTGTTCAGGTGGATGTAATATTACCTCTTGTTGTTCGGGAATTTGAAATATGGATTTTTGTTCAGAATTTTGATATGCTATGCAAATAAAAAGACGATTCATAACAACAGCAATACAAAGCTTAACTTTCATCTCATATAAAAATTTACATTAAATAAAGGTGATTTAACATAAGAAAAGACGAGATTTCTCTGTAAACTGAAAGAAATAGCAAAAAAAGTATAAAAAGGTACTCAAAAAGAAATACTCAAGAAAGTTACGTTTTTAATATTTCATATTAGATATTACATACCTATATATAAGAAAATCATTTAATAGATCATTACTGATCGATACGGTAATTTTTAAAGTAATATTTTTGTTTTGAATAAATAAATACGTATAAATATAGCAAGAAAAGCTTATCTCCTGTCGAGAAATCTCCTTAATAGTTTGTATAGAACTACATAGATATTAAAATATCAAATGTACAGACCTGTGTAAGGAGTTTCGGTTTGAGGCGAGTGAGGCAATCCATTCGTTGAAAAAATGGTAGCAATAAGTATTAATGACCTGACAAACATCTTTTTTTGTGTTTCTCCTACGTATGTCTGTAAAGATTATAAAACAAGCGATGTAAGAGGGCAAAAAATTATAGTCTTTAGCCAAGATGCTCTAACGTCATAAAAGACAAAATAGAGTTAGAATTAATTACATATAAGTTACATAAACATGAAGAAAAAATATAAATAAATGCAATAAGATAAAAGAGATAATAAGAAAATTGAAAGTAAATATAAAAGGCTGACACGTTCCATGACTAAATACGAAGAAAATGTTGTATATGTATAAGGATGCTGACGTTTGGGCAAAGTGGTGAAAAGCATTAATTTTAATTTATGGAAAAAGGAAGACCCATCACCCGGAAATAGCTGATCCAGGCCACATCGTCTCGATCGAAAGAGAAAGGAATACACACATACAGAGATTCTTGATTTTTACTTTTCTAATGTCCTACATTCCAAGAATGATATTTTGGAGCTCGCGTCATTCTTTCGTCGACCTCGAGAGTGTTTCACTTTGCCTCTCTACCTCCCTTTCTCCCTTCCTTGTAGTTATTTCTTCGTCTATTTTATTAGCAATTACTATTTATAGATACTATTTTAGAAAATTTTATAATCTTTTCGATGAACAAACAAATACAAATAAATTAAACTATCTCTTTAATTTGATGGGATCTGTTTTTTATGGATGATGGGGAGTTTCGTTAATATCTTTTTCGGATATTTGCAAGTATGTTGTAACATAACTTATGTACATAAATATGAATAATTCAGAAGAAACTAAATAAAGTCCAATTTCCAAAAGTCTTCTTTGTTTAAAATTATATTGTAAAGCTAATTTCCTCATTAGTTTATAATCTACTAACGTGTATCAGGTATATAGTTATTTTTATAAAAATATAGTTATTTAAAAATTATCACAAAAATTGAAAACTCGATTTCTATAGCTACAGCCGGTGTAACCAAAAGATTTAAATGTCACGGACGTTCAATGTTTTGATCTAAGATTCTTAATGTTACATATGTATGTATCATTTTCTTAAAAAAATAACAGTAATTATTACAACCAAGTATATCAACGTAGAATACCTTCATTTTATGCATATTCATTACTGATTATAAATTTATATTTTTTAGTTTTATCTTATATTTAATTGTTTCTTTATTCATCCTGAAATTTCTGTATGTGTATTAAAAATAAACAATTCTCTTATAAAATAATTCTGAATAAAAAGAATATATATCAGTACTTTGAATAAATAAAATATTGTATATTAATCGACGATAATATTCTTTAAATGAACTATGTAACAAAAAATTTGTTGCTAATTTATATGTTTATTGTGATTTGTTGTTAAATCTGTATAAAATATCTGTTAAAATAAATTACAGAAGATAGCGATAAATAACTTTCATTTTGCCAAAGGATGAACAAAAAATTATATTTATATAACAAATGCATTAAAAAATTGTAATGTATAAAACGTGATGGTATATTTGTTAACGTTGATATTTCTGTGAAACACGGATAAACAAGTTACACAAGGTAACGAAGTATAATTACAAAAAATTAATGAAAAAATTATATACACAAAATTAATATAACAAGAAAAGTTACTAACCAAAAAATACAAAACAGCATAAAAAAAAGAAAAATAGTTATTTTAAATGGAAAACAGATAAATCTTATTTTAAATGTAATAATTAAGGTATTTTAGATATTTTATGATTTAGAATTTATGTTATTTGTATAGAATATTATTATAAAAAATTGATAATTTTATAAACCAACAAATTTTGCAAATAAATTTGCTAAAAGTTTGAATATTAGTTTAATAGCCAAATTTTTATAATTCTATATTTTTATTCATTTATATAAATGAGATTGAAAATTCAAAAGTAGATCAAGATTAAAAACAATAGCACCTACTTATTCGGTAGATCCGTATGTGATGAGTGCGATTCACTAAATGGAATTTACTTTTCCACGTGATACCTAAAAGAAAGTTAATAAAACTGGCGCTGCTTTAGTATTCGTTCTTCTTTTATATCGATTCGCCAATCTTCGATATCTCCCTACCATCCCAATCGCAATTGCAACCTTGTGCCCACCTTCTTTGAACTATCTTCTCCGAAAATCTCCTTATAATTGATAAAATAGTGTTTTCCTAATTCATTTAGAAATTGAATATTTATGCGCTTACTTTTTTTTAGTCAAAAACCTGAATTATTCCTGTAATTAATGAGAAGATAATTTAATTTTTAGAAGATTGCACAAAGTATATAATATTCGGATGAAACGACTACTGATTTTCATTAACGTACATGTGTACAATAAAATAAGTAAATAAGTAATAAAATTTAAGTCAAATCTGTTTTTGTGTCTTACATTTTTGTAACAGCTAGAGTGAAAAAAAACATAAAAGAAATAAGTTATTGACAAAATTTATCATACTCTTTATGAATAATAGTACTTTTGTTAGTAGTAATTATTTATTAATTCTGCTTTTCGTAAGGTATTGATATAAAATTATTGTATTTTCCTATTGCTAGAAATAATGCTCGTACGCAATAATTCAAATTTCATTATATTAATTACATATTTTACGATAATAGAAACATTGTGATTTCTAAAAAATATAGCTATTGTAATTATTTATTTTATTTATCTATTTTTATATAGTCCTGTCCTTTCGGATTTGGACGATTCTCTGGTTTTACGTTAGGTACATTATGTTCTTAAAAAAAATTACATATTTCTTTCATGTTAACAATTTGTAGTCGTACTAATCACATTTATTATATTATTACCAAGAATTTTAAATGTTGACTCATATCGGTGCACAACATTTTTCAAACTATCGTCTGTTATATGTAAATATATCCGTTATACATATATATATATATATATATATATATATATATATATGTATATGCATATATTTATATATACCTATGTGTCGTATAGCCGAACGTTTCTTGGCATTGACTTTTAAAATAAGTGACTTTTTACGAAGTCCATCCTCCGCAATCTTTTGCTTGATTTTTCTTATCTTTATATATATACAGGGTGTTCGAAAGTGATATGTCACGATCATCGCAGCATTATTTTATACCTCTGGATAGGTGGAGTTCTGCAAAACAGTAGTCGAAATTGACCTTGACCTTGAAGTTCAAGGACAATTTTTGTGTTTACTAGATCGTATTCTGCTCATCATGAAGATAAAAAATTGCAAAAAAACCATGGGTCGCTCTTTCAAAAATAAAATGTTAAAGTTTCATTGGTTTTCGAACTTACTTTGTTTCTAATGTGTTTACCTACATTTTGCAGTCCGAAGCAGCATCTATTGTCGTACGTACCTTGATACACTAGATTCATCATTATACCTCATATATCCTATATGTTTCTTTCTCTCTTTTTTTCTTTTTTTCCTTTTTGCTATTTAAGCAGCCCCACTCGCATTTCTACTTTCCAGCCAAGTTTCTTCCTAAGATTGACTGGCAAGGTCAAGGTCAATTTTACGGCTATTTTTTTGTAGATCTTCACCAATCCAGAGGTGTAGAATAACGCTATGATGATCGTGACAAATCATCTTCGAACACCCTGTACATACCTATAAGCTAAACTCTTCTATTACCTTTTCGATTGTTGAAAAAGCTATCTCAGTTGAAAAAGAATTAAATTTAATGTACATTTTTGTTACTTGCCGTTCTATAATATCTTCTTACTTTGCTTGAAAAATATAAAAAAAGATGAATAATGGCACAAATATTAACACTCCATACTTCTATAACTTTAAATACATGATGTAACATCTAAATTTCTATATTATGTATCAAAATTTAGAAAATATTGTATTGAGTATTATAATTAACTTATTTTTTATACTTTTGAACGTGATTTTATTAAATATAATATTATAATTTCGTTACTTTATGAAAGTATTATTAAAAGAAATGCTATTTTTCCAATTTTTCAATATTTAAATTAACATACATATGTATATATAATTATGTACATATATGTACATATAATACAATATTCAACAGTTTTTTCGTACAAGATATTTTCACTTTCATATAAAATAACTTCACGTTACAAAAGACAAATCATATTAATATGCAGAAGGCTGATCATGATCTTGAAATAATATTCTAAACAAGCTTAGAGAGACTTTGCCAGATGCGTGTCCTGATATCATATAAATACTTCTTAATCATTATTTCTTACTTTCAGAGGAAATAATTTAGATGTTCAACTTAACTGTATATATTATCATATCATTATTATGTCTGATATAAACGTTAGATATCTTCTGTTTCCTGACTGTAAAATAAATCATTTTTCATTTTTTCTATTTTATATAACAACACCTTCTCTTGTAATTATTGTATGTTAAATAGTGCAAAAATTATCTATGTCATGAAATTTTAAGAATGAAACTCGGGAAAGTAAAAAATCTATATGAAAAACTACGTAACGATAGCCAATAAGAGATGAGATGAAAACAGAAGATTCAGAAAAGTTTCCGTTACCTGTTTCTAATTATTTCGAAGCCTTATGTTCGTCTACGTATCAGTAACTCTTTTCTCACTTTAAAATGTGCTAAGGGCGTATAGAAGCTTGTACGTAACTTAGAGCCTAGTCAGACAAGCTTTCGTTTAATGTACTATAACATGAAAGTGTATATGAATGCATATGTAATTACAAAAGTTACATATGCAACTTAAACGACGCAACGGACAAGAAACACTATGACATCCGATAATTAGTCTGCAATATTTTATTATTCGTATACAGTAAATAATAAACAGTACAAAAACAAATAATCTTCATTTTTCGATCTATATATTTAGAGAACCTAAAGGTTGCTATTGTGACATTAACTGTAGAAAATAGAAATCAGAATGTGCAAGTATCATCACAGCGAGGATCATTCTTGATCACTGATCAACTTGATGTTTGGTTACTATAGTATAACTATTTTTGTCATAAACTGGCATTTAATATAAATTAACACTGTTCTAATTGTAAGTCAAAAACTAATACTTCAAAAATATATAGTTTTAGCTTGTAAAAATTATAGTAATGATTATGGTAATAAATTGTCGAAAACATAAATTTATAGTAAAAGTTTAGAAATTATTAAATTTGGTTGTGTTATAATGAAAAAATTATTTTTCACGACAAAGATCGTTAACTTTCGACTAACTTTGTCAAGGGCATATCACCTTGTACATTTTTGGTCGTAGCAGCTTCCCTGATCTGAAAAAATATAGTTAAACTTCGGGGTAAGATAAAATTTATATAAAATCTGCATTCGAATAGTTTTGAATTATGGGGCCCAGATCTGGTGGATGATCTTTAAATATGTCAAAACAAGAGTATAAATAATTCAAAATAGAATTTTAAAAATTACAACAGGTAAAAAGAGGAGATACTCCACTCTCAAGCTATATCAAGATACAAAAATTACCCTTATTCGACACTTTATTAAATCTTTGATTGATATGGCATGAGGTGACTCAGTTGGTAAGAATTATCGGTACTCTTGACTTAAATAAAATCTCATACCGAGTTAAAATCTTCTTCCCACCAGTTGGCAATACTTTATCACAAGAGATATTTTTTCTGTACTTCTAGTTTTAAAACAGAGGAGTGCTAACTTTATTCTACTCATTTATTTTTTTCTAACTTAAGATTTCCATTATCTCCCCTTCAGTATCTTCTTTCCATTTTTTCTCTCCTCTCCTTGTTTTTGTTGAATTTAATTTCTTTTTTCACTTCATTAGATTTATGTTAACCCCTTGGACGTTACTTTTTCGTTTATTTTGATAATAATTCTATTGTCTTTCTTTTCAGTGTTGTCTTATTGTTGGCTTTGAGTATTGTTTTGTCTTATTGCTTGCATCAGGAGGTTTTTGTAAATCTTCCTTCCTATATTACAGATTAATATTAATTAATATTAATTTATTTTTTTACAGAAAGCCATTAATTACTTCTTACTATATATCAGACCGTTAAGGGGAGATTTTAGACTTAGATTTTCAAACACGGCATGTACTCACAATCATCTGATAAATTAAAAAACAAATTCGCACGAGCTCATTTTTACTTGAACCCTCGTAAAGTAAACATCGAAATAGAATAAATTTTTACATACTTATCTATTAACAACAATTAAGTTATTAATTTATAACAATAAAAAAAATAATTTATAGCATTTTATCAAATAGAAACATTTAATATAGAATATAAAATTAAGAATATATATATAAAGAATATACATAAAATTAAAAAATAAGAATAAAATTTTATGAAAATAGTTTATATTTTAATATCGGTTCTTAGTTTACCGCACCAGTTTTTTTCAAACTTCTTTTACTCTTTGTTTGCAAGACGATCAAGAATTTATGAAAATGTTTTGCAAACACACATCAAAGATAGAATTGCTTAAAAATTTCTTTGTGCATAAAAGGAGAATGGATGGGACATCAGTTCCCATATACAGCAGCCTCCATGTGGTGAGATTTCTGATGTTTCTGGTTACAATAAAAAACTAGTTAGATATTAACAAGTGTTAAGTTAAATAGGAGTCTATATCTGTGTAAAACACAAAGGAAACATAGAATAAATAATAGAAAACATACACATGGTAACGAACATCACTTTTTTATTTCTTTCACGTTGAAAAAGATCTGTAAACATAAAATTTTTCTTAAACTTTTTAAAAATTTTGAAGAGATCATCATCGTAGAGTAATAGGTTTTAAATTCTTTGCTCTCTTTTCTATTTTCTTCTTTTCTTCCCTGCTTTTTTTCCTTCTTTTTACGACTAAATAATATTTATTTCGTTAAACGATTCGTCCTTTAACATGAAACTTCTATAATTATGAAATTCAGAATTAATAATAAAGATAGTTCGATTTCAATTACGTCAGGTTTAGCCGTTGCAAATGTAAACACAATAGTTTACACGATAATTTATTTGTAACAAAAATAAAACCATAGATAAAAGATGGGAGATCTCTAAATAAAGAAATTATTATTCGAATGATGGATGAAATCGTCTTCTGCAATTAATAGGTTAACAAAGAATTATATCAAAGGCAATCAAAGCATTGCCTAACAAATCTTTTTTCACGATTTTCCACCAAAGCCACCCATTAAATTTCCAAGTCCTCCTGCTGCACCCTGTTGTAATTGTTTCATAATATTTTGTAATCCTGGCATTCCACCTGTAAAAAGAAAAATTTTGATAATGAAATAAAAAAATATAGCGATTTTCTATATATTATTATATTAAGAATATAATAAGAATATATATGTATAAGCTTTTTTTAATGTTCACATCCATATATTTATTTTTACTTAGTTAGTCAAAGAGTACAAACATAATATGCTATAGTGTAAACACGAAATGTAAAGCTTAGTTGCACTTGAATATAGACATACAATATATATACACATAAAGAAACAAATTACAAATATGCATATGTTAAAAAATAATATGAAAATAAACATGAAAATTAAATCAGTGAATTGTACATTCCTTTCAAAATTTGCTAATTTTATATCAATTATTAAGCACTATTTAATAAAAACATTACTTACCCATTTGATGTAGAACTCTGGGATCCATCATTTTTGCCATTTGATGATTTAACTTTGCCATTTGTACCGAATTTACATTTTTGGACATATCTCCTGCTTTAAATAATCCTTTAATACCGCCCATTTTCTTTACAACAGCAGCGAATTTTGTGTATTGTGTAATTACATCTTTGACTTCTTTTTCAGTCACTCCAGAACCTTGTGCTACTCTTATAATTCTGCTTGGTTGTTTACTAAATAATTTTGCACCATCTCTGTTATCCAATTCTATAAATGTTTATTTATGTAATATCTTTTTATTTTTTATTTGAACGTTGTATAACTATAAAATATATCTGTGTTAATATACAATCCAGATTCGTTGATGAAACAATTTCTTTTACTAATTAAAAACAAATAGCTGAAAGCAATTTTTTCTACAATGTAGATTTGTATGTTAAATAACCTTAACAGTACATTATGTATAATAAAATATTACTATTAACTCAATTTATTGTTTTCGGTAAAGATATGCACTTTTATAATACTTGTAATATAAAATGTCTCGTTTTAAAAAATATAGAAATAATCGGAATAAGATCAAAAATATAAAATATTATTTAAAAAATATATAGTAAGCGATATAAGAGAATAAGCAATGTAAGAGAAAAAAGGATCCATATAAGTTATATGCAACAAACTTATTTGCAATGACTACTTTAAAAATAATTAAAACTATGGCTACAGAATACACAATGTCAGAAGGATCTGAGTTCTATTATTCTCAACATTTTTGACAAATTTTATATTGTTTATCACAAATAAAATATTCATAGAAATATAACGTGCATAATATAATGTGCATGAATGTTGAAATATCATATTTAAATAATATCAACTTATACAGACAATTGAATTTAATTAAAAGAAAATTACCTGTGTCGTTCATACTGTCCATAATAGTCATTATACGTTTTAGTCTTGCCATAGACTCTTGTTCTGTACCTTTTGACATAAAGTCTTGACTGAAACCAGGAATCATCCCCTGTTTAATAAGAAATCCCCTTTATGTTATGTAAAAAACATTTAAGTATATGTTCTATTAAAAATATACATGCATAACATATTTTAACTATAAGTAAAAAATAAATAAATTACATTCTTTACACTTTACAAATTTAGGTGAAATTTTTAGAGAACATTAGAAATTTATAGATAAATGGAAGAAAAAAAGAAGCAACTAAAACTTACCATTAGCTGAGAGAATGGTCCCATTCTCATAACATTCTGGAACTGTTCATACATATCCCTTAAAGTGAAATGTCCATGTTTGATTTTCTCTAGTAGTTCTTCATTATCATCAAGATTTAATTCATTCACTTTGTCTATTAGTCCTTCGATATCACCCATACCCAATAATTTACTAATAAAAGGTTTTGTTTTGAATGGTTCTAAGTCATCTATATGCTCTCCTGTACCTACAAAAATTACTGGACTTTGTGTTGCAGCAACCCTATAGAAATACATTTATATAATATCAAAAACCTTTAATAGTTACAAAGATAAATTTTCTTTGAACCCCAAATTCAATTATAATATTACGTTAAAATTTAAATTTCATTACATTGAAGAAGGACTTTTAACACTAGTATAAAATAATACATTCTTTTACAAGTATTAACTGTTTTTTGGAGAATTTATAAGTAATAAAAATATCACTTTTATAATTGCATTTTATTGAATAATTAAGAATTATTATTTATATTACTAATCTTTAATTAAACATTGTTTACCCATATTATTATTTAAATATAAATATAATTCAAATATTACTTAAAGAAAAGTATATGATATGAATAAGTATATGAAGGTACTACAAAAGAACATTTTTAAACATATTTTACGAAAACTTAGAGAAACTATTTACAAATTATGAAAACTTACGCTGAAAGAGCACCTCCACCTTTTGCATGTCCATCAAGTTTTGTAATAATGATAGAACCAACATTAACACGTTCCTTAAAAGCTTTTGCTTGAGCTTCACAAGCCTGACCTATTGTTGCATCCATTACAAAAATTATATTATCTGGTTGCTACAAATAATACAATTTTTATTTATAGACATAGATATTTCATAAATTAATTATTTCTCATTTTTGTTCATTAGAAAATATTTGCAAGAGATAAGAATTATTAAATTACTTACAATTGCATTTGCAACTTGAAGCATTTCCTCGAACAGAGACTCTTCCTGTTTGTGTCTACCACTAGTATCAACGATAATAATTTCATAACCTTCTTTTTTAAACATTTCCACACCATCCTGTGCTATTGTAACTGGATCAACTTCTGTATAACTAAATAATAAATTTGTTTTGTCCTATTATACTAGTACTTATTTTGTAACATTAAAATCTTTGTAGAATTATTCATTCAAAAACTGCTATATCTCTTAAAACTAATTTATTTACTTGTGTCTTGTACTTAATTTGTTGTTCAACGGTAACAAAAAATTTTTTAATTATTACTCACCTTCCATAAAATGGAATTCTTGCTTTTGTTGCATTTTGTTTTATTTGATCATATGCACCAGCACGAAAAGTATCAGCACAAACTAAACAAGCTTTCCAATTTTTCCTTAAATAATGATAAGCAAGTTTTGTACAAGTAGTTGTTTTTCCTGAACCTTGCAATCCAACAAACATTATTATATTTGGCCGTCCTTTAATAGGCTGATAAGCTTTTACTCTAGGATCAATGAGCTGTAACAAAATGAATTAAATATATTTTTAAATATTTCTTGATTACAACAATAGAGAAGAAAATCATTTTTCAGTGTTTCAAATTATAAATTTACAAATAATAAGTAAATCATTTAACTTACTTTTACAAGTTCTTTAAATACAGCACTCTGTATCATTCTCCTCTTATTAAGGCCACCAGCCATATCATCAAAATCAATTACAAGACGTACATTCTCTCTTAACTTTTTGACAAGTCTGATATTAACATCTGCTTCAAGTAATGCTGCACATATTTCTTTTAGCATAGAATTCAAGACCTGCAAATGATACAAAAAGATTCATGTAGCAAAAGTTAAATATCAGTATAAGGGATATTTTTATATCATTTTATATTATTAAATATAATTGCACTCTTCTATTTAATTATGTCAATATTAAATAAAATAAAATATAAAACTAAAAATTAACTTAACACATTCAAAATATTTATTGTACTGAAACATTATAAATTTTATTATATAATAATTTTATACACAGAGAAAATAAAAACACTATTTTATTAAAAGTATTTTCAACATATATATTATAAATTTAATATATAATTATAATAGAAAAACCATGTTTGTGATATATAATTATGTATATATAAATTTTGTTAGCTACAATATTTTACTTCAGAACAATACAAATAAATACAATAACATTACACAAAGAAATACATGTATATACACATGTATAGATACGAATATGTACATAAATATTTCTTAAATTAATATAACATAAACATAATATAAAATAATAATATAAAAAGTTGAAGTATTTCTATTGACAGTAATAGATAATTTAATAATTATTATTTTGACTTTTTAGTAAATTGAATGCTATAAGCTTTTAAGTTTATAAAATTAAGAAATTATTACATTTAGAAAATGGAAAATATTTGGGAAATGTTGATAATGTAATGTTTATTGAATAACATAAATTAACATATGTTACAATTCTAATTAGATGTATTGAAATGAATTTGAAGGTTATGTTACTGTGGAAATACTTACTTCTTCATTGATAACAGTTGCATTGCTGAGGGATCGAAGCGCAGATGTTATTTTACGACCTAAATCTGCGAGAACCATTTTGCTACGATTATTCAACCTTTACGTAAACAAAAGGAAAAATTATATCACAGACGAGGTACAGAACCTCGTTACAGAACAATCGTTATCCAAATTTTGCCAACGCACTATAGTGACACATTCGGGTTCTGATATAAAATTAAACAAAATTTTTATATGTATTTATTTAAAACTTTAGATTTTTTATTTTTGGATAAGAGGACACGGTTTTGGAAGATTCTTGACATTAGAATACTTTTTCTTGTCACACTACATAAACCACAAAATGAAGGAGAAAAAGATAGGTTGTGTTATGTTAGGTTTGGTCATTAATGACTAATGTTGAATAGATGATTAACATCATGTTTTTATAATGTAATTATATTTTTATAAGTTTTTATGTATACATTCAGAATATAACATATAAACCATAAATTAAATTACTGTTAAAATATAAATTAATATTATCAACATTTATAACTTCAAAATGTAAAACTTTCAGAATTATTTTGTTTATAAACTGTATTTTATGAAAAAGTACTTCACAAAAATTAATTTCATAATGATATGTATATTTACAACAGTTTAATCATAATTAATACACGATATAGGTGAAATCTGGTACAATTAACCTCATACTATTGAATTTGTTTCCTTGTGTATGTAATAAAATTAAAATTTGTGTTTTATAAATACCGGTTTAATTGAGGGTTATATTTATTTGTTAATTTATGTGGTCTTATGTGAATTTATTATGAATTTTTATTTCCACAAACATCCATTCATATAAATGTTATATGAACACAACAATTACATAGATAGATTAACAAACGTTAGTACTTTACTTTCAAAATGTATTCCGGATTTAATATACTTATATATATATATATATATATATATATATATATATATATATAATTACCAATATCTAACAATATATGTATGTACACAATTGGAATACAAAAATAATTATATTTTAAATTTCCCGCAATACTGAAATGCTAATCGCGTGCACGATACTCTACTAAAAGGTTATATATTTTGTGGTTCATTGGTGAACACTGAGCAATTGTATTATGTATTTTTATTCTTATCGTGCAAACTATTTGTTTAACACCGACGCAATGAAAACATGAGGTTATTGATGAATTTATATTTGGTATCTTTTTAAGTTATAAAATATGTGCAATCATATTTTCAACAGAATTTTCAGTGAATAGTAATGTGAAAAACAATTTAAGCAGTGAGTGTTTAGTGTTTAGTTTCAATTGAACGCTGAGATCAGTACTGTAATAAAGTTTGAGGTTAAATGTTAAACAATGAGTTAAACTAAGTTATCCGTAATTCTTGAAGAGTATTTAAAATTGAATAATGAAAATATGTCCTGTGAGTCGTCTAAAGATCGGCAGAAAAACGAAATCGAAGTTCTAAAGGTACGTCATGATAAAAATAGATAAAAATTTATTTATTTAATGTTGTATGTTTTTTGCATCATAATGGAATATACATATATTTATTTCTAGTAAATTAAATTTTATATGACTTCTTATGTAGTTTAAGAATAGATAAAAATTCAGATTTTCGTATTTTATGCATGTACCTATAAATTATCCGTATTTTTTTTTAATGAAGGATGTATAATAAATATAAGTGTGTTCCGATGAGTGTAGTGTATGAATATATCCGAATTTAATATAAATATAAACATAAATGGATTAATATGATATAATTAATAAAATTACATTATAACAAATAAAATTGGAGAAGAAATATATATGTATATTAATATAAATGGTGCTGAATTTTAATTTTATTTATACTGTTTAAGTTTTGTCTTTATATTGTTTATATTATATATATATATATATTTATATATATTTTATATATATTTATATTATATATATATATATATATATAAAATTTAGTTTGGATTTGTTACGTCCCGTAAAAGGTAACGGGGTGTCCGTCCCGCGGTCGGGGCGGCCACTCGCGGTACAACCGTAATTAGTCGGACCGCAATAAACACATTAAAAATATAAAAAATGGGAAAGTTGGGTTTTCCCATTTTTTCAGGGATTTCTACTTACAAATGACCAGTGGTGGGGCGACCAGTGACCACCCCCGGTCATATAAATACCTCCGTCATCTAGCCGGAGATTTAGTGTGATTTCCATCTTCAGTGTGAATTTAATCTTCTGTGTGCTTTTAATCTTCCGTGTGCTTTCATATCTTACTGGACGTTGTTGTCTACCTCTTATACCACGTCTGCACTCAACCACTATCGCGTAACTCATCACTCGCGAGTCACACGCACTACGATTAATATCGTAGTCTCGCTAATCACTACTCGAGTCACACACATCTAAACAGTATTGTAACCAATATTAGATTGCAACATCGTTAATTATTTAATAGAGATCGTTAATTCTCTCAGCGAGATCAACTGTTGGAAATATATATTGCATTATAACTTGTTAATACAGTGTTATACTCATTTAATCACCCCTTTTGTCTTAACGGAAATAGGGGATCGATCCTTTGGTGGCGTCGATTATCAATCGTAACGGGAATTTACGACTCCCGTTGACGCGCTACTCAGCGATCGCGACTCCCCGCGAATCGGTCGAAAATACAGCATTGTTTTGTGGGAATTACAAGTTATACTTGATTTATGTAAAGCCATTAAAATAGTTAGTTAAGAATATAAAAATTCAACAGAATCCATATTTTCCTTTCAAGTACATTTGACTCTGTACTATAATGTATTTATAGATGACTTTGTTTAGATATAGAATTCAATTTTTGTTTAAAGTAACGATTAAAAGTAAAAGCTAATATTCTGATTTGAGTATCAGAGTATTGATCAATATTTTATGCATTTACATTAAATGTTAATATTTATGGCTTTCACATGACTCAGAGCCCACTATTACATATTTTGGCACACGAAACTTATGGTAAGGCTTAAATGTATTTTGTATAAAATGTTTGAAGTTTATATACAGTGCCAAATAATAGTATGTGCACAGCTTGGATCTTTATATAAAATTTTTCGTAAATCTGTAAAGATTGTGATACTCTATTTAATATTTTTGTAAAATATAACTGTCGACTCTAAAGTTCAAGTATACCAAGAATCATGAATTTTAGAAATAATTATAATAAAGAAAAGAATAAAATACACATAAACGTCCGTTTTGAGTGAAGCAATTTTGAAATTTTTAGTAAAACAAAAATATTGACACAGTTTAAAAATTTGTTATAACGTGTATTCTACTTAAATATTTCTAATGTTAGCACACTTGTTATATCGCGGAAAGTTCTTCCATCCAAACTAATCGTCATTTATTAAAGTTAGTAAGAATATTTTGCAAAAAGAAGAAATACTCCTGAAAGAAAGATTGTATTAAATTCATACAAGCAAAGAAAATATTATTCGGAAATAGGAATTAGTATTTAAAGTTACTAAGTTAATAACTTTTAAATGTTAAAAGAAAAGTTATTAATAGAAGTCGTTTTACTGTGAGAAGTCTGATTAAACGATTTCTTAGCAAAAAAGATCTAATAAATGCTACACTAAGCGAACACCCTCAGAAGCTTAGAGACCGAGAAGAAAGGAAGATAGTCTATAATAGAATATAATAGATAAAATAGATAGAATATAATAAAAAAAGAACTTAAAACTACATTCTCGGAAATAGGTGGCATAGTAAAAAATGAATCTAACACGGAAATATACATAATTCGAAGAACACTGAAAACTGTTAGATATGAATCAAGAGTTGTAAGACGAATAGCATGCATTAGCAAAATTAATAAAAAAAAAAATTGTTGGAGTTTGCTATTAATTATGTGCACGAAAATACAATATTCCGACAAAATACAGACGAAAATAAATTTAACATTTTTCAATGTGATTAATGGGTTTTAGTTTGATAAAAATCAAATACTAGATTAGATGAAAAAATTTTTCTAATCATCAAACACGGGGATGGTGGAACACTTTTCTGATGTAGGAGAGCTTCTTTTTATTGAAAATACCATGGACAAATATGATTATTTAAATATTTTAAAGCAAAAGCGTGGAAAAATGAAATTTAGGACAAGATTATTATTTTTAACAGGATAATAATCTCAAACAAACAACTTATATTGTTAGACAATGGAGCATTTTTAATACGCCGCATATCCTGACTCCCCCACAATCCTCAGTCCTAAATCCTATTACATTATATTACGTCTAAGCTAGATTTGAAGAAATTACTCTTTGAAGAATGCCACAAAATAGATCCAAAGGCCACAAAAAAGATTAGTACATTCAAATCTTCTGAAAGTTGTTATAAAAGGAAGGATTGCACAATCAATATTAAATAAAATGTTATAATAAATTTATACTACAAGATACTAAGTGTGCCTTTTTTCCGCTGAAAACGGACTGTTATGTGTATTTTACTTCTTTTTTCTTTATTATAACCACTTTTAAAATTTATGATTCATGATATACATAAACTTTAGAGTCAACGGTTATATTTTACACAAAAATTAAATAAGGAATCACATTCTTTACAGATTTACAAGGAATTTTATACAAAGATGCGGGTTGTGCCAATATTTTGGAGTACCGTGTGCAAGTTTTCATGAAAATGTATCACTATTTTACAAAAAAAATTAACAATATATTTTTTATTATATTTTAAAAACAAATACTTTTTTAATGTTGTTTACGTAGCTAAATTTCTTCTTTAAAAACGAACAATGTCTACATGGGTACAATTTTTCTAAACCTAATAGTTTGCAAAATACTCCCTGAAGTATGTTTCCAACTTGGGAAGCTACTTACATAAATGTTAGCATCTAAAAAACATACGTGTCAAATATTTTTCGAAAAATATATCATTCTTAAGTTTTATTAAAATCGGCGGTTTATTGTTCTTATAGAGCATCTTTGGAGACGAACTTCGCGATTTACGTCATGAAAAAAATAGACGGAAATGGCAACCATTAAACATAGTAATTACTTTGATGCCTCAGAAAGGCATGTCAGGTCCAGCTAAAGTGTATGCACAAATTGATCTACATGTAATGTGCAGTGATAAGTATCCTGATGAGTAAGTATAATATTAATTCTATGACATTTCCAAGCTATAAATCTTTTGTTTTACGGGCCATTATGATCTAAAACAATTGTGAAAGATGAATGAAAAAAGCAGCAGGTTTAGGATCTTCCCTCATTATACTCGTATTTTCTTTTCGTATATATAGTTTATATCTTATTATATTATACTTTATATCTTATTTATATGAAGTAATAGAAAACATTTGTTGTTGGTAATAGAGTTCTATAAACACATTTTACAATTTATATATACATACAAACATATGACATGTCGCTTTTTATCGGCGTTCAAAATTTCGTTCGACATTTAATTGTTATGTTGGAAACCAGATTAAAGAAAAATTCGCTATAATACTGTAATAATACGTATTGAATATTAAAAAATATTATAATAAAACTGTTAGAATTTCATTATTCTATATTATAAATCATTGTTTTTTAAAAGTTTAAACGTAGAAAACAGCTGAAAGTATGAATTTAATATTTAAATATTAATATGAATGCTAGAATTCGAAATTGATAATCTTTGTATTCCAAATGAAACTAAGTTATTTTCAAATTCTTCTACTTGGCGCAAATAGTAAAAGCAAAAAAACATAGAATCGTTCATTGTCAGTGTGACTTAGAAACGTGTGTAAATCAAAACGAGTAGAGAGTTTATTTTGGGAAATAAATAAGATGGACTAGAATATTATTTTTATTCGTTACATACAAAAAGATTCTTCAAGATTTTCAAGATTTCAAGATGATTTGCATAGAGTTTAATCGTATATATCTCTTCTATTCTTATCTCCAGATTTTTTTCATTCATTATCTCCCGACATCCTCATTTTATTGATATAAAATATCTTGATCAAGATAGGTAATAATAAGAAATAAAATAAACTGCTCATAGGATTCTGTTTAACATTGTATATAGTTTGAATCGCGATTTTTTATGATTAGCTAATGTGTAAATATGTAATTGTGCTCGAAGTTTTCTATATTATGTCAATATATTTGTTGTATATTTTATAATGAAATATTAATCCTCAATAAAATATGTTACATATATCTGAATTTGAAGCTAAATGGTTGTTAAATATTACGTTGTCCCAAAATTTATTTCGTTTTATGCACAATATTTTTATATTACTTTATTAAATTGTGCGTATTATTTATTACAAAATGGATCAGACATAATTCAATAAAATAATATAAAACAAAAAATTTTTATTATTTCCTTATAAAACGATACAAACTTTTTTGACAACTTAATACTTTAATAAAAAAGATTTTTAGTTTGAAATTAAACTGAAAAAATTTTGATTAATATCCAGGAACACAAATGTCTCGCAAATATAAATGCGAGAATTGCACAAGGTAAGATAGTTGTGAAAATGGATCGGTGAAATTTAATGTTTAAATTTTAAACTTTAATATAATTTAACCAAATATGGATGTATAATAAATCTAATCGGTATAGTTTAAAGTTATATGATCTTTACTACGAAAACTATTTTTACGCTTCTTATTACATAACTTGCAGAGTACCAAACATAGAGTTGCAAAATAGCAGAGGCTTATCTCATCAACAAGTTGCAGTATTATATGCCGAATTAGTGGAGCTAACAAAACAATTACAGGGAGAAGTAATGATCTTTGAATTAGCGCAACATGTCCAGAAATATTTACACGAGAATAATAAACCAAGTTACAGTAGCTTTTATGAAGAAATGGTTTCACGACGCCAAGAAAAAATCGAATATGAAATGTTGGAAAAGCAGTTGAAAGAAGATAAAGAAAGACAGGTTAGATACACACATTATATAAATCATATTGTAATAAAATGAATAGCTGAGGTTACTGTCTAAGTTTATTGTCCTACATTATTCTGTACTCCAACAATCTATTCCTTCAAAAAGGCAAATTATAAACTATATGAATCAATGAATATAAATAAATTACTATGTTACAAGGATGTTTGACCTGCCAGTTTTATAAAAATATATAATTTTAAAAAATGCGATTTTTACGATTTTGAATTGATAATTTCATTAATATAACTTATGATGAAACAAGTAAAATATATTCTCGTATTCTATCTATTATAAAATCAATAACTTCTAAAATAATTATCTTTGTTATGATTATAAATCGTCGTAAACGAAATTACAAATTAGAAACCATGAAAGTTTAAGTACTATATGATTGTGAGAAATCTTTATTAATTTTAATTTTTTCTATTTCGATTGTGATTACCTTATTATTTTTACAAATTAACTTTGCATTGTGATAAAAATAAATATTTTGTTATTTTGAATAGTTTTGTTTAAGCATTCTATTGTAAAAAATAAATTAAATATTTTTATTTGAAAATATTGTACAATAATCGCTGATTGTAAAAAGTTATAAATATATGACGAAGCAATTGTATACAATTTTTTATTTTTAAAGTTGATACTTTTTTCACAATCTTTATATTAATTCTAATTTATTATTTACTTTCATAAAAATTAAAAAAAACATTTGACAATGTTTTATTTAAAACTAAAGTTACATATTTTTCAATTAATTTAAATTATCCATTAGACACGTACAAATTATTAAGTATAGATACAGCGAAATTTTAATATTACATTTTATAAATTCATATGCGAATACAAATAGGGTGGGATAATAACTTTAATCACTTTGAATATCTCCGAAGGAAGCCACAATATGGCAGTAATAATTTTCTTATAAGCGGAGGGTTTTCGGAGATTTTGAGATCATTTTCATTTCTTTAAATTACTTACCGGTACTTCTTTAAGTACATTGTTATTGAAAAACAGGCAAACGAATCACAACGGTTGGATATGGAGATTTATAAAACACCAAGCAATGATATAGAGTCAAGCAAAAAATTTGTCAAAGATGTTCTACAATGCCTTAAAGTCGAAAATATACATAGATCTAGACCACATCTGCAAAATGGATGAAACATTCTTGTTGCGAAAAGCTCTTCTAGTTCAAACGTTAATTTGCACGATAGAAAGAAGGGTATATGAAAGCCAAATACAAAAAGATCGAGTAACGGATTTTATGTAAATGCAAGTGGAGTTCATAAACTACATCTTTTTATTCATAGATACGAGAAACCGAAAGCGCTCAAACATATCAAATGAATTACTCGTTGTATCCAAAGCTCGGAAATAGGCTTTAATGAATTGCAATGTATAATATTTGCTGATTGTTTGGAAAATCATTCCAAATCCATTGTAAAAAGTTCAATTAGAAAAAGGAACTTGCGGAAAAATGTCGTTATTAGTATGCAATTGTGTCTCTCATATTCTGGCACTAAATAGATTAAATACGGATTATGATGTCGACGTCGATGATCACGAACTCCTTTCAACTGAGGAACCAGAAAATAGTAACAGAATTCAAAACTTTGTTTCATCATCGTACGCTAAGAGAAATCTTAGATTTTCCTTGCATTGACTTGTTAAAAGAAGCTTGAGACGACATATTACCCTTTAATAATCACTCTTCATGGGGGCGATCCCCAAACATAATATTGTGAAGAAAGAAATCATAAAGCAAGAAACAGAGGTGGAGCATGTTCCAAATATATCCAGTATTAATGGGATCAAAGAAATAATTGCCACAATTATCCAATAAACAATGTCTGTAGATGAAATTCAGAAATGGTCTTACCGATCTGTGAATAAATTAAAGATAAAGTACAACAAACGGAAAGTGGAATAATAAAAAGCAGCGTCATCACCAAATTAGAAAAGAAACCATTGTTAGACAAGAAGGAAATCGAACACATTAATTTATTACTATATGCCGGAAGTCAGGCACCGTGTATACAATTGCAAGTTAATACACTGAAATTCTACTATAAACAAGTGTGCCTAAAGAACCTTAAGAAACTGTCCTAGATGAAGAAGTGTATCCTCGACAAAGATGCGAGTAATTACGTAAAAAGGCGGTAAGTAATAGCTTCTTAAATAATTAATTATTTCACTATATGTATGTATATGTATATATATATTTTTATTAAAATTTTTTATATCAACCCGACTTAAGAATTGGACAATGTTTGATGTAGTACATACTTGAAATGAAAGATACTTAGAGGGTTGCATTTCAATTCATTCTTATTCGGAAAATTGTACTTATCCACTGATAATATTTTGATGAATATAACATATCAAATTTAAAAAAAACTAATTCTTCTGATGAAATGATTCATGTTTTGCGTTTATTTCATATGTATACATATATCGTAGAATTAAAAAATATGCAAAGATATATACAAAATATTCTACGCAATTGGTACAAGATATAATTCTAAAATAGTAGAAAATAGACAAAATTAATTGAATGATGCACGATTTGGTAGATATGTCCACTCTGGAAGTGTAGGCGTTTTGAATATTTTAATTATAGATGACTAGATATTACTATAATTTTTTATACATAACTTATTATACAAATCAAGATGCATCGTAATAAAGATAAGGAAAACATAAACACAAGAATACAGCGTTACTTTTTTCCCCGTTTGTCGTAACGTAAATTCTATAAACCTCGTTAATGCCGAGGGTCTCTCGGATGGTCTCGCTGGCGTAAATGGTAATTTTAATAATAATTATATTCATTAATTTATAAAAAAAATATCTTTCATTGGAAAAACTTATTTCGAAAATACTGTAATTACAATTATTTTAATTAATAAACATGGCAAGTCAAACATCCTTTTACCTTTCTTGTTTTTAATGTTCAAGTTACAATTTCTGTAAGCTACTACTATTCTACAAATATAATTGTTCTAATGATATTATTATTGATCATTTCAAAAATATATCTGTTTTAATTTAGATATTGTATCTACAAAAATAATTGCAGGTATTGCAGGATGAAATTCAAAAAAGGCAGGAAGCTTTAAAAGCTGAACTTCGTAATCGGAAAGAATCTATTCGCTTATATTGTGACCGATCAAATAATCCATCTCAATCAATACCATCATCTCCGCAAGAGAGATCACGGATTTATTCTCGAAGAAGGTGTGCTAGTAGTTCTGAAAGTTCTGATGGTTTTCTATGCGAACATAGAGGCACAAAATTATTACACTTTGATCATAATAAAGGTATATATTTTGATAGATAGCTTTAAACTGTTGCCTCAAACTTGTGTATTAAAAAACTAATTCAATTTTACTTATTTTTATAACGTATAATAATTATTATAGGTGAACGACAAGTGTACAGAGCAAAATGTATGGGTCATAGTACTAAGGGATCAGTCGTTTATGCAGGCGTGGATATGACAACTGGAGAATTGTTTGCAATTAGTGAATGGACATTAAAAGTAAATGATAAAATTGAAGAAAATAATATTCAACATATCATGAAACAAGTAGGAAGTTTAGAACAAGAAGTAAATCATTTACATAAATTACATCATCCAAATCTTGTACATTATTTAAATATGAAGTATCTGCAAGAGGAAGATGGTGTACTTATTTATGTTCTTCAAGAATTTGTGGTAGGTACGATGATATTTAGTTATAATTCAGACCAAAGATATAATATTTGTAATTATAATTATTTGAATTAATTTTTCTAAAAGTGAGTAAATTGAAGAACTATGTAAAATATAAGGAACTTCATAAAATCCGTAATAACGCGAATTCGTGTAACATCACACTCATAATCCATATACATATATATCTATAATACATGTGGTTCGTATCATATAACGCTGTTTCCTATAACGTGGAACCTGTCCTTTGCGTTATACGGAAGCCCACTATATTGTATGAAATATATTTCCTGAAATAAGTTTTACTAATTAAGTTAAATAACTTAAATTTTATACGTTTAAATAAACTTTATTCTACAGCTATCTTAACATTTCAATATTTATGATAAAGTTCATTTATTTCGAAAAAATTACAAAATTATTATATCTATAAATACAAATACATACATACATTTTTTAATAATAGCAACTTTTATATTATATAATTTGATCGTTTCAATAATATTAAAAAAAATAATATTAAAGTTTCATGTGTGCTATCATATATGTTAATTATCGGATTTTAGATAGGTACGAGTTGCTCCTTTTTTTTACTGGAAAATATCGCAGTAGACATCGATTTTCTGCGATATTTGGCAACTGGCATCCTTTCTGCTTTAAGTTATCTCCATGAGAATAATGTTGTCCACAAAGATCTACGTGATACCAGTATCTATATTGATAGCACAGGAGTAGTTAGATTATCAGATTATTCTTTAAATAAAAGATTGTCTGATATTTATCAGACATGTACAATAATCAAGCCTGAACCAGATTTTCCGAGTGTACAAGGCAGAGGTGGAAAAAAAGCAGATATCTACCGTTTTGGTGTTCTTATGTTTTCTTTACTAAAAGGAATCATAGTTTCTGGAGATAAAATTGATCCAACAAAAATTGTACAGGTGTGTTTCTTTACATACAAAATACAAATAATCTGAATATTTAATATAAAATATAAATAAAAAAGAAAATTTAATATAGTTAAATATAGAAAGGAATTAATTAAATGAAATGATTAAAAGAAAACAAATACAACATATAGAAAGAAATTATTATAGTAAAAAAACATTTGAGGGTAACCAAAGACTTAATTTAGTAAATATAATAATATTTATTGTCATCGAGACATTATTGTTATCAAGACTACATGTTTATTACACGGACGTTATTTGTCATACTTTGCAATTTAAATGTAGAGACTTATGCCTTTATTTAGTAAACATATGATCAATTTCACTTTACTGTTTAGTAATAAAGCTTTATAAATATGAAATGCAGACATTTGCTAATAAGTAATTATGCATTTTATTTCAGTAAAATTTTAAGTAAAAGGTTTAAATAAGAAATTACATATTAACAGGTTCTTTATTTATTCTACGCTTCAACTTTAACAAAAATTGATAATATCATGTATTTATATGATGTATATCACAACATATGCATGTTGTTAAAAATTCCTATTATCTCTGTTTAGTTAATTCGAATAATAATCAAATGATCTTAGGTATGAATAGGTATGAAATACTAGTTATATTATTTTGTCTTCAGACTTTAATCTATTCATTATGTACATTTTGTAAACAATATAATTTCTACAGCACGCCTATAAATAACCATATGAAATACTATATTAATTATTATTTTATTTTAAAATATATATAGTATAATTAATATATATTAATATATAGTATAATTATTTTAAATTAATATTTAAATAAAAAGAAACAAATGAATCACATTTTACTCATTTATTTTCGTAAAGGAATCAATTTTTTAATTGTTTTAGCTTGATCTTCAAGATTTCTTATTAAAGTGCCTTATCAATGATGAAAGAAAACGTTGGTCAGCCGAACAACTGTTACAACATTCGTTTATAAAGGCACCTTTAGCCCATGCATTATCACCTCCAAAAATACCACGGAGAGATGAACAAGAGAATCATGAACCAGAAGAACCTGATACAGATAGACAATATGTACCTCCATTAGGAAGTCATTCAAGAATTACAAATGAATTCGAAATTCTTGAATGGCTTGGTAGAGGTGCTTTCGGCGATGTTCTAAAAGTGAAAAATAAATTAGATGGTGGAATTTATGCTATTAAGAGGATAGAATTGAACCCAAAAAATAAACAACTTAACAAAAAAATTACCAGAGAGGTGAAATTGTTATCTCGGATGAATCATGAAAATGTAGTACGATATTACAATTCATGGATAGAAAGTGCTGTAATAAATGATGCAGTAGAAGAACATGTATCCATGACATTTTCTGAAAAAAAGAGTCCAGACCTGCTTAATGTAATTGTTATATCTATATTATTTTATTACTTAATTTTTTTAATTTGATCATTGGATTCTTAGATATTTGAATTTGAAATTTAATCATTAGAATTTTATTTTATTTTCTACTTATTTTCCTAAATATTGCGATAGTCTGTATTTGTTTCATTTTTGAATATAATATTATATTATATTAATATAATATTTAAGATTTTATGTAGTATCTAATTTCTTAATTTGTAGTGTGTTACATACCATGTAATGATATGTAGAAAGCTACTTTTATATAAATATTAGATTGTTCCAAAAGTTTCTTTCGTTTTATAAGGAAATAATTCTGTTGTTCTATTGGAACAAAATGGATCATACATAATTCAATAAAATAATATAAAACAAAAAATGTTGTACATTTATTATTTCCTTATAAAACGAAAGAAACTTTTGGGACAATTTAATAATTAATTTTAATATCAGATGCGATTGTTGATTAGTCGTAATAAGTTCGTGAATAATTTTTCCTTTAATCTATTATTATCTTTTAGCATTTAGTAATTGATGATATTGAAAAATTAGCACCACCAATACACGAGGTTGAATGGAATGTTTCATACAAATCTCGAACAAATACAACACTTCCAGCTGACAGCGATGAAGATAACAGTGATGCGTCGAGTGACACTGACAGTGATGAAGATTGTGCGTTTTTGTAAGAGATTCATTTTTGAAATGATGATTTGTAGATGATATATCATTATATTACAAAAATACTTTCTCATAGAAATAAATCATGAATTTGGAAATATATAAAGATCAAAAATTACATACATTTTATCCTGAAACAAAAATATAAATATTCGTAACAGAGTTGTTTACATTCAAGAAACATATTCTTTTTTGAATAGACATATAAATAGGTACGAAATTTAAATAACAAATGTTAAAAGTCTAAAATTAGCAAATATATAACAATTAATTTCCTTTCAATTATACATTCCAGAATTTAGAAAGCATATAATAATTTATTATTTTATATAATTAATTTATTAGAATAAAAAAAAATGAAAAAATTATGTGTAACTGAATATACTTTAATAGCATAGAATAAGATGTATAATTTTTGTCCATAGGAACTTCAAAATTAAGCATATTGAAGTATATATTTACAACATATATACATATATAATTTATATTAATTGAACTTTATGTTGTTACGAGTAATTTATAACAAATTTTTCAGAATGCAGAATCTTCTGAGAATGGATTCTTCCGATAGCATAGAATTTGTAGGAGATACAAATTATCAAGCATCTGCATCAAATATAAAAAGTGATGAAAATAGGGATATGAAGGAATCAAAAGAAACAGACAGAGAAATTCAATTTATGTATATTCAAATGGAATTCTGTGAAAAGAGTACTCTTCGAACAGCAATTGATGGTGGGCTTTATGAAGATCAAGAAAGAGTGTGGAGATTATTTCGAGAAATTGTGGAAGGTCTAGCACATATTCACCAACAAGGAATGATACATAGAGATCTAAAACCAGTAAATATATTTTTGGATAGTAATGATCATGTAAAAATCGGAGATTTTGGTTTAGCAACTACAAATATACTTTCATCCTTTGTACAAACAATGGAAACTGATAAAGAGTCTCAAGGTTTTGAAAAAGGTAAATATCTTTACAGTGACGATATTTATGTACTATTATTCTATAGGTATTTTCATGTATAATCAAAAATAAAAGAATTGTGTTCCCGGCTTTGTTTTTTAGAGTAGGCAGGTATAATATTTAATCTACGACGTTTCTTACAAAACGTCGCGCAGCGTGGTTTACGTGGTTTACAAATGTCATAATCTTCTTCTCTACGACTTGTACGAGGTAAGCTGCTGTCCATGTATCGTTCGATTTGAGGATCTCTGTGCACCTCGCTGCTTAAGCTGACCCACTTTACCTTCGTGTAAGGAGGTTTGCTTGCGCACAGGGATATTTCAGCTAATTTTTAATTGTCAATAACTAAAAACAAAGCCTAAAACGTAATTTTTTTATTCTTGATTTTCATCTTATTTTAGCTTTAAGAATTACCCCTTAAATTTTTTTACACCCATAGCCAAACATCCTGTATATAATGTATTATATAATATATTTCAGGGATTAGTTTTGGCACAGAAGATGTTGGATCTCTCACAGGACAAGTAGGCACAGCACTTTATGTAGCTCCAGAACTTACAACAAAAGCAGCAAAAGCTATTTATAATCAAAAAGTTGATATTTATAGTCTTGGAATAATATTGTTTGAAATGTGTTACAAACCTGTAACTACAGGAATGGAACGAATTAAAGTTTTGCTTAATTTACGATCCAAAGAAATTATACTTCCATCAGAAATACAACAAGCTGATATGTCACGACAAATTCATATCTTACGGCATGTAGTACAGATTAAAGTAAATTAATTTAAAATACGTGTTAATTAATTTTCGGTTATTATAGGTGGCTATTAAATCATGATCCTAGTCAACGGCCCACTGCTCAAGAACTTCTTTCTTCGGAATATTTGCCTCCTGCACGACTTGAAGAGACGGAATTGCAAGAAATGATCCGACGCACTCTTTCGAATAATCAAAGCAAAGCATATAAATATTTAATTTCATGCTGTTTTATGCAGGAAGTTAGTCCTGCAGATGATATTACTTACGATATGAATTTACCTAGTAGGGGGCATACTAACTTTATTGCTTGGAGAAAACATCAAGAAGGAGTTAAAACCAAAGTAATCGAGGTTTTTCAAAGACATGGTGGTGTTTACTTAGGAACTCCTCTATTGATACCAAAATCGAATCAATTCTGTAGCTTTTCAACTTCCAGTGTAAAATTAATGACTCGTAATGGAAACATTGTTTGTATCCCTCATGATTTACGCGCTGCGTTTGCAAGATACATAGTATGGAATAATGTACCACATATTAGAAGATATGCAATTGAAAGGGTTTTTAGAGAAAAAAAGGTATGATTTTGAAAGGTAAAATTACTCTATTAATACGAGATAAAAAGTAATAAAATTTAATGTTTAAAAAAAAACAAATAATTAAAATAATTATATAATGTTGAAAATTAATAGGGAAGAAAAACAATCAGCACAGGTACATAACTAAGCTTTTAAAATGGTAATTTATTATTTTGATAACAATTAAGTAAATCTAATATCTAAATACTTTAATTTTTAAATAAAGACTAGTATGAATTCCTACAGTAAATATTTTGTAATTTCTGCTAGACAAAATTCTATGATTACATTTTTATATTTATCTATTGTTTTAAAAAATTAAAGAAATTTATGTTTCTTTCTTATTATATTCTAAAAGCAATTAAGGAATAAAGCATTGATTTTTAAGTACCTAAATATTATATAAGTTAGCAAAGTTTCTATACCTCATATCATTTTTAGGTATTGGGCTTTCATCCTAGAGAACTTTATGAATGCGCATTTGATATAATAGATCCTACTCCTGACAATCTTCTAATGGAAGGTGAATTAATATACATTGTCTGGGAAATCATCAATGAATTACCTCCATTGCAAGAACGAAATTTTACTATTCGTTTGAACCACACCTCTTTACTACAAGCTGTATTAATGTACTGTGGAGTAGATAAAGAAAAATATCAAGATATTTATTCAATCCTTCGAGACGCACGTGATGGAAAATTTACGAAGTTTCAAGTACAGACGCATTTAATAAGTTTATGTTTGACTGATCAGGCTATGGAGACATTATTTAATTTGTTTGAAACGGAAAGTTCTGTTGCTAAAATTCATAGTATTTTAAAAACAATTACACGAAGAAAAGGAGATGCTGCTGCTTTAGCTAGAGAAGGACTGAAAGAAATTGAGACAGTTATGGAAAATATTGAAACACTTGGAGTAAAGGTAAAAACAGTACTATATTAATAAAATCATATTTAAAATATAACTAAAACAACTATTTGTGATTAAAGAAGTTTCTTTCGTTACATATATCATCTTATAGTTTTTATTCTAAAGGTAAACATACAAATATTATATAAAAGTGTAATAAAATTTGAATTCTTCCTCTTCTCTAACAGTGGCCTGTACTGGTTGTACCTCTTCTAGTGCACAATATAAATCAACATAGTGGTATAATTTATCAAATTACTTACGAAGTTAAGCGGCGTAAAAAGAAAGGTGGAGAAGAAGTAATAGCAGCAGGAGGTCGTTACGATAAAATGCTTTCTTCTTTTAAAAAAATTCTTGAACGTACAGGAATGGCCAGTAAAGAAATTAAACAATATGGCGTTGGAATTAGTATCTCACTAGAAAAACTTGTTTCTGCAGTTTCGGAAACTTCAGAATCTTTAGAATGTAGATACGGCATAGACGTTGTTATTTCTTGTATGGGCAATCATCATCGAGAAAAGGAGATGATCGATCTCTTAAAAGAATTATGGAGTCTTGGACTCAAAGTTACAATTTTAGATCTGGTTTCCCTTGAAGAAATTCTTGAATATTGTCGAGAAAACTCTATTAGCCATGTTATTCTTTTAAAAGGCGGAGAAAAAGGGAGCATAAGAATTCAAAGTTGGGAACGTGATAGATATCAAGAAAAAAGGATGAGTAATCAAGAAGTTGGAGAATTTTTTCAAAGATTAGATAATTCGATGCCTGTTTTAAATAGATCTGAAAGCAAAACAGTAACAAATGATTGTTTTTTGAGTAATAACAATCCTGTTAATGTCAATATTAATTTTATTTTATCTGAAAGAGACAAACTTTCTGGTAGTTCCAGAAGAAGTCTGAAAAATTCTATGGTTGCACAGATGTCTACATATTTCCAGAGGATTTCACATAAAATTCCAATTGAAATATTTGCGTTATTTTTAGAAATGAGTGTTATAAGAACGATAATAAGTTTCTTAGAAATTGATGAAGAAGATCAATATTTTCTAAAAAGTATACAAATTATCATAGACAAGTAAGTTGTTGTTATTATTTATTACTTATTTATTTATAAAATCATATTAAGAAATGCAATTTAATGATTCCTAATTTGGTCAAATTTTATTTGAATGCTATAAATTAAATTCTGTTTGTGTATCTGTATATAAGAAAAAGATATTATGTATAATAGAATAGAATTTCTGAATTGCTTTTATTATAGTACAAATTTACAATAATATTTTTAACCCTTTGCCGTTGGATATTGCCTTAGTAGTATTATTTAAAATTTGCCTTCAAAGTCAAATGGCATCACTATGGCGGTATAATCTTTTTCTGTGAAGAAAAGGTACATAGGTATATTGAAGAGATACTGTAAATATTTATTACTTTTTACCATCTCTTTTTAAATATTTCTAAGAAATCTTGCAATTTAGTTTTTAAAAATAATTTTATTTGGATATCCAATACATTTTTATATTGAAGAAACAACTTGTAATCAATCTTGTGTACCAAGGAACTATTTCAAGATATTCTTTGATATTCTATGTGCAAGGTTATAATATTTGATGTTAAGTGTATTTTATCAGTATAATCCTATTACTAAAATGATTTCTAAAAATGACAAAGAAGCGTAACAATGATTTTCGTGCTATTGAAAGTGATGATGGCTTTGAATTTGAAATGTATGATGAAAATATGAATATTTCTAATGTAGATAATGACAGCGAAACTGACTATGAAAGTGAAACTAGCGACAGTAATATAATTTCTGTCGAAAAATGAAAGATAATAAAGACTGAAAGTTGTGATAAAGATGGTGAAAATAATAAAGAGAAGGATGCAGAAAAAATAGAAGATTTAAGCGAAAGTGATGAAGAATATTACAGAAAAGGACAATTTGCCATTTACTTTTCATATTAAACTTCTTCATGAACAGAAGGAGCACAAGTATCACAGAATATAAAAAAACTATTGGATTTTTTAAAGTATATTTTATTAATATATTGATAAAGAATATACTACAAGAGACAAATGAATATGCAAAAAAAGAAGATACGTGAAAAGCAGCTGTCCAAAAAATCAATTTGGTATTTGTGGGTGGATGAGACATGAAAAATTTATGACTTATGTTGGTGTGATTTTAATATAAGTACAGTGTCATTTGCAAGTATATCAGAATACTGATCAATCTATTCAGACATCTTCATAAGAGATAAATTCTTGCAAATTTTTTGGACATTACATTTATAATGCCTTTCAAAAGGCAGAAATTTGAGAATCTCTACTCAAAAGGCAGGCAATTTTCTACAATATATCGACACAAATTTTGCAGAACATACCTAGTAAAGATATTTATGTACATGAATCTGTAGTAAAATTTAAATAGAAAATAGCCTTTGTAACATACAATCCAAACAATCCTGCTAAATGGAGTATTAATACGAATTTACGTATTAACGGATATGAAAATGTTATGTTTATTCAATCTTGCCCTATTATAATAGTTTGGTAATTGAGAAATTGCTTAAACTAAGACTTCTGGTAAATTCTCGAATTCCATTGACGTTGGTTAAAAAAATATTTATCAACATTCCAAATATTGAAGGTTATTTAGTAGAAGGTACTTTACAAGTATGCCACTTATTGATGAGCTTCTGAAATTAAAAATTCATTTAACTGAAACTATAATGCCAAATAGAAAATATTTTCCAGCTGCAATTAAAGAACTTAAATTTTTGAGAGAGTCTACTGTGGCATATAAGAGAAATAATACATTACTCTGCGTGAAAGCGCAAACTAGTTACAACTTTTCTTAGCACCTATGATGAAACAAGAAAACAATCCATTAAAAGGAACATATGTTATGATGATACAGTAGGTATGACGAGCCCTATTATTGCTATAAATTATACGAAAAAAATACAAGCAGTAGATCGCGCTGACCAATATGCACCAACGTACTGTTTTTGAAATGTACATTATCAAATTGTATGTAATATATAAAGCCATAAAATAAAATAACCATGAAAAGCGACTAACACGTACAAAATTTATAAAACTATTAATTGCAAACAATTAGTAGAAAATCTTCGGCAAGACCATTCATCTAGAACGCAACTTTCAACTTCACATAATAAAATAATACACTTCATATACTTTAGGAACTAAACAAGATTGTGCAGTAAGTTCGATCAGAAGAGTTCTAGGAGGAAGATGAGGAACATGCACCTATTAAGGTACTTGTATTCGGAAACTCCATATCGGTGACTGTTTTAACAAATATCACTGATTAACTTCTCTGTTTTAACAAATATTATAATAATAATTTACAAACATTAAAATTGTTTAATTTTAGTACACTATGAGTAATATGCAATAAAATATATTTGTCCCAAAATAATCTTTCTTTATGTCAAAAGCGACATTAAATATAAACTTCAATTAACTGATAATACCACCAGAAAAATATGCCGACTGCAAAGGGTTAATACCTATTTAAAACTAATTTACAGATTTTTGTTGATGAAAATTTTTGTCTGCTTTTTTAGACATCCAAGGCATAAAAAGTACATAAAGGAAATATGCGAAGAAATGCAAGAAGTAAGAAAAGAGAAACAAAGACCTGTATTAATACTATATAGTTTAATCAATAATCAATATATGACTCTCTTATAAACTAAGTTTTTCTACAAAAAACAAATATATGAACATAAAATTTCATAAACGAAGAAATATGTAACTAAAGTTACTAACTGATTTGTAATAAAATAAATCGTTCTTTTTTTACATTCATTCATTTTTCTGAAATTTTTTATTCCTGTAAACCTTTCTTTGTTTTTTTCAATAAAATTGCGATGAAAGAGTAAGATAAATATAAATATTTTAAATACATACGAATATGATTGTTTATATCTTCAATTTTATATCTTATTATAATTATATAATATAATTAAGAATATTTTCATTTTAAGTACTGAAAAAATTGAAATAAAGAAAGGTGTTATTCTTTATTAAAAATATATACTAAATGGTTAATAAAATATTTGAGAATAAATTTGGTCATAATTCATTGCATGATAATCAACTTTCTTCTCCATTTTTATTATTATAAAAATTATTTAAAATTTTCCATTCATTGTACATATAAACTTACGTATTATAATAGGCATGAGTAAAGCTCTGTATATGTATAAGCATATCTTTTCGCGAAAATTATAGGTTATGCTCTAGAATAAGATAATACGTAATATTACATGTAATAAACGTAATAAAAAGTTTACGAAATATTTTAATAGAAAAAGAATCGCGCTGTATAAAAAGTTATTTTTGAATACATTTCAGCTTTGATTTTAATCATTACGTATTACAAAACTGCATCTAAATATGGCGTCTAGTATCAGCTGTTCATTTGATACAAATCAGCTGTGTTTGACGTTAAACGGCAAAAATAATAAACATACGTAGTAGATGTTTAGTGAACTAATTTTCCGCCTTATTATAATACAGATACGGTATGAATTTAACGACTAAACACTGTTACATTAGATTNACATAGAGAACATAGAAAAAATATGTAAATCGAAAAAATTTATCTTTATAGATATAAACCATAAGGATAAAAAATGGATGTAATGACAAAAGAGTTGCTTGTACCCACAAAATATATAAAAGTAATAGATGGTAGAATTTGTTTAACCATTCATAGAAATTGGCTAACCAGTTTAGTTAACACAGGTCCAATCTCTTTTATTAATCACGAACGACTAAGTGAAGATGAAATTGCAGCTTATCCCATGCTTGAAGATCTAGGTCCAGACTGGATAAGAATATATGTTAGAGTATGTTAATTTATATAGATAAAAGCACTAACTTCTTTTATTTGTTTTGAATATTTTTTCAACTATGATGGAATATTTATACAGCTTTTTTTGTCTTTTGTAAGTTATAAATACAATAATATGGCAATTATAATATAATATATTTTATTAATTTTTGCCTGCCAGCCACAAGATGAGATTGATTTACTACATATATTTCTCATTCATACTCTCATTCAACTTTGATATATGCTAGATTCAATTATGATATTATTAGCTATAATTAAAAGTATTTTGTGTAATCTATATTATTAAAATCCATAACATTATTAAAGATATAAGTGATAATTATTTTAATTCCTAGATTTATGAAAAACAGCATAAATATGCTGTTCCACTCCCAAGAGGAAGGAATATAAATGGAAATACTCATTCAGATCTAACATATTCACAATTAATGCACTATGTTGCAGAAACTAATTATCGAAATTTGTGGAAAGAATGTTATAAAAAGTATTACAGTATGTAATAAAATTAATTACTCTAATTATATGTTGGAAAAATAAATTTATTTTTTTGTTTTTATATGTACATATATGTATCCATTTTTATTTGTACATACAGGTCCATGGAATTGCATAGAACATAAAGAACAACACAATATAACTGCTAATGTAAGTGATATATGGATTATGCAAGAAGTATTGCAAAAAATGTATGGTTGTACTTTAGTACAAATACAAAATGGATCAGTGGTATCTGTGCTGCCTGGTACACTAACCGAAATACATTGCAATCTTCTTCCAATATTGTTTGCTATTGAAACTACATCTGCCTTCCTAACATTACATGAGCAAACTGCAGAATATTCTCTCCGTGAGTAAGTATATATTATGTATCCCAATTGTGATTTCTTATTAATTTTGTAATTTATTATCTGTTAATTATTATTTGCTTTCAAAGGTGTGTAATGTACAGTCCTGCTGCTTTAAGTATGAGTCATGGAAAACCATTGTTTTTAATATATCAACTATTACAATTATCTAGAGATTTACATGATCGGGGTTTAGTATTAGGTGAAATTACCCTTAGTGATATATTACTTATGGATAATTTTACTATTCAGGTTAATATTCATAAAATTTTTATAAATATCTTTTATTAATTTAATTTTCTATTGAAATTATAACTACTTTCCCAGATTTTATTGTTAGGTGTTACCAAAAGTAAGTGACAATATATATATAAAACCTGAAGATGAACATTTCAAAGTTTCAACTAGTCAGGAAATTAAAGTAAAAAATTTTAATGGCTGTAAAAAGAATTTAGATACAATTTCATCAAATTCTATAGTGCAAGAAAATTTTAAATTTGGTATAAACGCAAATATTGAAAAATTGTGTGAAATGTGGGTGTATAATTGTATTAGTAATTACGATTATTTAACTGCATTGAATAATTTGGCTGGTAGAAGATATGGTGATCCAAGTTGTCATCATGTAATGCCTTGGGTCACAGATTTTACATCAAGATGTGGTGGTAATTGGAGAGATTTGACAAAATCTAAATTTCGATTGAACAAAGGTGATAGACAATTAGATTTAACATTTGATTCACAATCAACTGAAGTATGTATTTTACAATATTTGCCAATTAAATTACTTGATATAATAATTATTTAATTAATTATAATTTTCGTAATATTTGCAGGTGGGGCATCATGTATCAGATGTGTTATCAGAAATCACGTACTATGTTTATCTTTCTCGTCGCTATAATAAATCTGTCCTTTGTAAATATGTACGATCACAATGGGTGCCAGGTGAATATCCTGCCTCGATACAAAGATTACACGACTGGAGTCCAGATGAATGTATACCACAATTTTTTACTGATCCCAGAGTTTTTAAGGCAAGATGAAACTAATAAAATCACATAATATAGTTTACATAATATATATAACTAGGTATAATATGTATATAACTATTTAAAAATTACAGTCCATTCATGAAGATTTGCCAGATTTAGAAATTCCTGGATGGGCAACATCTCCAGAAGATTTTATTGAAAGACATAGAGAAGCTTTAGAAAGTTTTCATGTTTCTGAAAGATTACATCACTGGATAGATCTAACTTTTGGTTATAAGTAAATATTGCTTGCTTATTCTAACATTGATTGATAATATATATTAATGTTATTATTATTTATTTTTTTTACATTATAGATTATCCGGTTCAGCAGCAGTAAAATCTAAGAACGTCTGTTTGCAACTTGTTGACAATCATACTACTTTAACTAATTCTGGAATTGTTCAACTTTTTACACAGCCACATCCTCAGAAAATCATTCCTTCACCCTATTGGTGTAAGATTCCACCCCGACTACGCTCATCTTTTTCAGTCAATAAGTATAGTATGTCTAATATGAGAGTATCCATTTTTTGACATAATTTTGTTTCTTTCTAAAAATAATACAGTAATTTATTATAGAAAATGATCAATCTGGGAATAGAACTAGTGATGATGAAGGTCATAGTTCTGGATTTGAAGAAGAAGAATTACCAACATCAATTATAAATACATCAAGGTCGTCTCCTTTGGTCTTAAGTCGATTATTAAGTCGTTCTCGAGGTTCTTTACTCACTACTGAAGACAATGCTAAACAAGATAAATCTACAAGTCAGACAATAATTCTTCCAAAAGATTATAACCCTGTTACAGCTATTTTGCATGTGGAAACTATGCATGCATTTATGAATAAAGTAAGCTTTCAAGTTTATAAACCGCAATTCGAATTACATGAGTCATCCACAAATTACAAACAAATTGTGGCTAGTGGACGTATTAAGGAACAACAAATTCTCGGTTGTTTAATTTTGGAAATATTTTTGTCTAATAAATTTCGAGCAACATGGAATGTTGAAAAAGTATCATTTGCAAAAAGACTTGCTACATGCTTAAACATCTTGAAAATGTCGGCTGATAGTCTACCTAAATGTGTAAGAAATGCTGTTGCCTTATTGCTTCAAGTTGATATTATACCAAATAGTTACGATATTGATAACATAGAAGTAAGTATTTCTCTAAGTAATTATTATAATAAATATTTAATGATGTTACTTTATATTATGTATTCATTTTTTTCAATATTATATTACTCTATTATATGTTGATTAATAGATTATTAATATATATATATATATATAATGTATATAATATATATTATACATATAAATATATAACATTACAAATTTGTAATATTTTGATTAAATTAGATATAGTTATATTGCATAATAAAATTATACAATATTATGTGATTTTTCAGGTAACTGATATGCCTTTTCGTTACCCAACTATTACACACATGGGTTTACCTCCACCATCTGCACATCAATTTTTACAACCAATACTTTCTGGAAGTTTGTTTCCATTTTCCAAGTATTATAAATACCTGTTTAATATTGTAGAAATGTTACAAGAATATAATAATTTAGTTCGTGAATTAAATTTTATAATGAAGTCTGAAGAAGATATAGATTTTATATGTAAGACAAAAACAAAATTCCTTTGTAAGATCAGTGAATGTAAAGTTAAAGCAATTGCAAGAGAATTAGAACATGTATCGTTCTATACTGGAGTTGCAAAGGAAGCATATTTAGAATTAATAATGCCTCATATACAGCAAGTAATGGAAGAACCTTATAGTGCTGTTTTGGCTGCATGGCATTTATTTGATCCTATTGCTAAGTAAGTTGTTTATAAATTATAAGATTTTCCTTGCATCTTTATGAATGTTCAAATATTCATTATAAAATATTATACTTTATAATAAAGTTAAATAGCTTTCTTTGATATATTTGATATTTATAATATTTTAATGTTTTTCTAATTTATTATTTTTTTAATGTATTGTATAATTGGTATTTTTTCAGAGCATTGGGTCCTCGAGATACTGCACAAACATTCCTTTTATCCATTATGAAATTATATGAAAATGGTTCCTTTATAGATAATTTTGCTCATGCTGATGTTCTCCCTTCAGGATTAATAGCAAAATTGAAAACTACGCGTTTATATCATAGGAATTTCTTGCTTAAGCTTATGGTAAGATTGGGTTTACGACGATTTTTGGAGAATTTTATTGCACCTCTTGTGGAAGCAGTTGGAGGCTACAGAGATTATGTGCAAGGATCTTCAACATATATTCATAAAACTGGCAATCTCAAGTAAGAAAAATCACATATAAGGTTTTTAAATATATAACAATTATATTACAGTAAAATAGTTCTAACAAAAATTACATAATTTTAAAAGGAAATTAATTTAAATCAATATATACACAACATGCATATATAGTTAAAGACATGAGACTTTCACTGCCCAGTATTACAGAATTTGTATACTCGAAGCATTCTGGTATAAGTTATTCTTAATATTAACAACGGTGTTTAACTGCCTCCCTACTAAACATATTATACTAGTGTATATGTATACATATATCCATTAATATGAATAGTTTCTAATGAGTTTATTTCCTCTTACAGGAGTTGTGATTTAAGTGGGATGTGTAATGATGGAGAAGGAATTTTATCTCCTTTAGATGAAGATTTTTCTGCAGATTCAGAACATAATATTACGTTATCACCTGTACCTATAACTAATGACTATGCACGTGATGTAAATTTAACTGACAATGACATCGAGGGTAAGCGATCAAATATAATAAACATACATATATCTAAAAAATCATGAAAATTTTTATTACTTTTCTTAATATAGAAGTATTTACAATGGAAACAGAAGAAAGTTCTTGGATATCTCTAAATTCTGGTGCAACATATGATATTGATTTAAATGTTGATTTGAGTTTGAATCTAAATGATGATTTAAATGAAGAGGGAAGTAAAATTTCACCACTGAAATCTGTTAAATCGCCGACAATTCCTATACCAAAAACATCCAATTCTTCCAGTAAATCTCTAACAGAGTTTAGTAATATTGGTTGTCATGTTGGAAGTAAGACTTCTAATGATGAATTAACTTATGGTGGATTTGGCCACTCTAATAACACTTCTGAGGAAACATGTACTATAGGAATTGAAGAACAAAATTCTACAATATTAAAAATAGATGATAGTAAATCTAGCGCTGCAGAACATGAAAATATCCAGTTGGATCACACTTATCAAAAATCTACATCAAATGAGTGCACAACCTCTGAAATGAGTGCTGAATCTATTATCTGGTTATCTCATCGACTTGGTCCTGTGCTTACTGCCCGATATTTATCTCGAAATTTATTGAGAATGCTTACATTATGTTACACTGGGAAAGAAAACTTAACGATAACTGATGATACCTCCTTATCTATTGAAGGTATTCCCTGGAATAAGAAAATTTTACTTGGTGATCATAATGCTAACAAAGTTTTGGAATGTCTTACAGCTATTGCAGGTTATTTTGTTTGTATAATTTATATATGTAATCACTAACTTAAAGTTTTAAAAATGAAGCTAATTTAAATATTTATATAGGTTTATATGGAGAACAAATTATAGTATTGCAATATTTTGCACACATGGTAGAACTTCTAGCGCTTTGTAAAAGAAAATTGACACAAAATTTAGAAGGGGGACTTATTTCATGTTTAACCCTTTTAAACCATATTACACCATATCTTAGTGATGCAGTACTGATGGATGTACTTCATGTATGATAATACTGTACAAGTTTTTTAATACCGAACAGTGCATATTTGACAATATATCCAAAATCCCATTTTCCATTTTAGGAACCAATTGTGAAAGCAATACTGTATCCTACAGTTCGTATATTATCATCTACAAGATTTACTTTTCCCAATGGTATAATCGCACGTTTGATAATGACAGAAAAATGTTTAGAAACTTTATTTATGTTTAGTTTACGATTGGGTAGTGTTATTACAAGAAATCATTTAGCTGTACCTATCCAACGTTTTTTTTTAGCATTTGATAAATCATTTAATCAAGATGTTACAGAAAATGTTAAGGATGAGATTAACCAAAAAACAATAAGTGAGCATTTTATAAGGTACGTATTATGTACATACTTTAATATTATTTTAAACATAACAAATACATAAACATATGAGAAAATCATATGTTCTACTATAATAAAAGTATAATATATGAATATATGTATTTTCATAGTGTAAAGATTTTAAATGAAGATAATAGAGATATTCTGGGACCTCAAACAAATTTTAATCAAGATGTTGCTGAATCTTATTCTCCCCCAGTTGTAGAGAATATAGATGCCTCTGATTCTCAAAAGAATAAGGTAATTGAAAATATAATAAATCTTTTTGTATTTAGTAGTTACTGCGGTTTATTAGATTTCCAATATATATTTAGGCACTTGAAGAACTAAAAGCTGTATTTACAACAGAATTTGCTCATAAAACATATATGCTATTCTATAAATGTATTGATAGTGAAGTAATGGAACAAATACTTAAAAATCATGAACATATACGCAATTTATGTCATAAATATGAGCAAGAAACAAAAACAACTTTTAACACTGGTATGTTCTATATTATATTCCATTTTTACATCCCTCTTCTTACAGTTTTTATAGATCTTTTTACTTAAGGTCTTTAACATAATATATCTTTCAATTCTTTTAAAGATGACAACAAGTATAATACATCATACAACAATTATAATGTAACAGGAAATACGGAAACAAAAAGTAAAGACACAGTTAATTTTGAAAATATATCAGTTGTGGGAAATAGGTTTGCTGTGCAAATGAATGATGTCGGAGATTATGTTACTTCAGAAAACATAATATCTAATCGTGAAGCAAATTGTTCTTTGTCAAATGGGAGACAGTTGCGAGGAAATTGGTTAGCATATTGGGAACATGAAATTGGAAGATCAGAAAAAGATACAGCATTTAATATAAAACAAATAAAACTCCAAACTTTTAGCGGTCATACTAACAGTATTAGATGTCTATATGTGTTAGATAATGAGAATAGTTTTATGAGTGGAGGAAGAGATAAGACCGTGAAATTATGGAGTTTAAGAAGTCAGGTAAAATTATACATATATTATACCAATCCTAAACATATGCTACGTAATTCTAAAATCGTGATACATCTGAAATGGAGGTGACTTCTTATGTGAAAGTAAGTTAAAAACATAGAATAAAACCTTTTCTATATTTTCAACCTATTTTCACATTAGAAATTATTTTCTTTCTGCTTGTACTATGATTTCGGAATAATGCCAAGAAAAAAACAGACAGACAGAGAAATCTTTCATAATAAAAGAAATTTAAAGAAAAAGAAAATAAAAACAAAGGAAATTAAAATAGTAAGGTTATATCAATTAATGTATAAAATTTTATAATAACAGAATATTAGTGTTTCTCAGTATAAAAATCTTATATTATTAGATATAGAGACATATATCTTATATATAAAAAGAGTTTACACTTAAGTAGCATATTTTATCAATAGGGGGATGGAAACACTGTCACATCTTGTCAGTATACTTATACTGGACATAAAAAGTCGATCCTTGCCCTTACATTTCTAGAATCTTTACGATATGTAGTTACCTGTGATGGCACAATTCATTGCTGGGATCCTTTTATGGGTTCCCTTCTTGGATGTCCAGAAAGCTCACGTCCAGTCCCTGTAAATACACTAGCTGCAAGTCCTCCCCCATGTACAACTTTGCTTGTGGGTACAACTGATATTACTCTGAGAGTTATTGATTGTAGAACATTTCAGTATGTCAATGAAATGAAAGTAAGTATTATCATATTAAGCATGCCATTATAAGCTATTTAATAAAATAATTATTATTTCGTTTTTCTTCAGGTATCTGTAAATCCAACAGGTTTGATTCGATGTATTGCAGTAGCACCTAGTGGTTATTGGGTAGCATTGGGTCAAGCATCAGGTTTTCTAACAATTTTAGATATTCGTACTGGACTTATTATTGCATCTTGGAAAGGCCACGAATGTGAAGTGTGTTATTTCTAAAACATAATCATAAAAATATTCAATATAGAAATACTTAATTGCTCTTTTTTCAGATATTACAATTAGAGGCAATTAATGAAACTACATTAATTAGTTCTTCACTAGATGAAACTATTGCTGTATGGAGTGCATTAGATGGAAAACTAAAATTTCATATGAAGTAAAATAAGATGTTATCTTTTATTACATGATCAAAGTTGTCGTTTTGAACTTGTATATACTTGACTAAAAAAATAAATTTCACATTTTGAATTTTTAGGGGCTCTACAGAACCAGTTCATTGCATGACTACGTATGAACAAGAATTAGTTATAGGAACAACTGCAAATCGGATAGGAGTTTACACATCCATAGAAACAACAGCTTCATTTTCATCATCAAAATTAAAGTCAGATACTTTCAAAGGTCTCCTTACAACAATGGCGGTTCTCCCTCTTAATAGATTATTGCTATTAGGTGCAGATAATGGTGGAATAACATTAATTTGTTAGATACTACATATACATATGATTTTTAAATATAAATTAATATATATACATAAATTTAATTAAATATACAATTTTACAATTTCAGTTAAAGCATTAATGTGTATTCCTCATTTTTAAAAAGGATGTAGTACACTATATACAAAATTAAATATTCATATTTAATTATATAAATGTAATTTCATTTTTTATGACATAGCATAACGAAAAAATTTTATATGTAGTTTATGTCTGTCCTTGTTCCAATTACTTTTAAAGCAAGTTCGGGGGACATTTTATAGATACCAAGGTCTGCTAGTATCTCGCTTCCCGCAAGTTCGTCCTCATTGTTCAGAGCTTCAACAAGTAACATCGCTGAACCTAACATGATATTTAATAAAATGCATGCTTCTTTAATCCTGAAATATTATTTGTACAATTAGATATACAGAATATTAAACATATATGTATACTATATAGTGTAAGAAAAGAAAGTATGTTATGAAACAAAATATACAAATTTCTTATGCTAATAAAATAAAAATTTCAGTATAGTGCAATAAATTTGTAGTCTGTATTTATGTATTACAAAATTAAAATGTTTTTAAGAGAAATTTGCATCTTCAGATATTTCATGTTCTCTCTCTCTTTCTCTCTCACTCCCCCCTTCCCCCTCTATAGATAACATCATAATTATCTGTTACTTACAAAGGAAAATATGATTCTGGTTCACTAATATATAAGCCAAATAATGGAAACAAGTTTCTGAAAATGTCATATTGTAATTGTTCAGCTCCACCCATGTTAAAATGATTTACTAGAACAACTTCTTCTAAAATAAACTGTAATAAAAAATATCTATTGGTATAAATACTTAATATGACGTTAGTTTCTAAAATAATTTTATAATTTATATCTAACTTGATCGAATTGTGAAGCTAAAGCTTTCCAAGCTTGCTGAAATAGTGACAAAGCAAGTGTGTTGTGCAACAGATTAAGTTGTGTTGCTAATTCTTGAAACATGGAATAGCCACTTGGTGTCACAGATAAAGAAATAACTTCTTTAGTAGACTGCATTGCAAACCATCTGTAGAAAATATGATTCAAATTAATTTTATATTCCTAGAAACCCTATATGTCACTTTGTATATGTAATTATACATAATGAAACACTTAATATTTATATACGCTTATATATAAATATTTTAAAAATTAACACGATACAAAATAATGTTAAAAAAGAACTTTATCTATTACTATAATAAATAGCTAACTTATTTAAAATTATACTTTAGAAAAATGTGTTATTTGTCTTAATTACATTATTCTTACTTTCGTATTTAATATTCCATTATTGTTAATCATTATTAACATTTAACATTATAATGTAAAAGACATAATAATTAAAAATCAATTTTCCTATCAAATCTACATTTAAAAAGTACAAAGTAAAAGATTTAGTGTCAATATAAAAGAAAATGTGTGATTATTAGAACCCTAAACTTCTCTACAATTAACATTTTTTCATTTCATACATAAACATTAAACTGTTATTTTTATATACATAATAATATATAAATAAATTTGGTATTGAACATGCGTACTTATCTGTTCTATATGGTCTGCTTTTGGCTTTTACATCTAAAGCTACGGAATCACTAATTTCATTTATTAATTTCTTTTCTAATCTTCTTAAGAGAGCAACAGCTTCATCAAATACAGAACCTTCAACTTCTCCTATGCTTGTAGTAATATCATTTCCTTTTAACGTAGCAGTTTCAACTGTTTCAAATTGTTGCTTGAAAAAGTATAATTGCAAAAAATGCTAGAAATAAGAAATTAGATAATATATAAGAAATATCTCTTTAAAACATGTATTTTATATATAAAACACTTACTACTGTTACTCCCCACTCTTCTAAAACAGTTGCCACATAATGTAATGTATTAAGAATACATGGCATGAGAGATGTTAAAGGATCTTCATAATTTTCATGTAATAATTGAAGCAATCTTACTCTCCAGTCATCAATTAATTCTAATTGTAGTTCAAGAAACTGTAACCTGTTGTTTGTATTTCATACAATTAAGTAATTAGTTATTAATTAATAATTCGATTATTTTAATTACTGATAAATTGTATAAATGTTTTTATAGATTTCTAATATAAAAAATAAAAATAAAAAATTCAGGTACGTATTCAAAAATTTCATCTCAATAGCTTTTGTCTGAAACATTTTTCGAGATATTCAAAATATTTTTTAATTATATACTTATATATGTATACATATAATTGCACAATATAATTTTATTGTATAAATAATTGTATATATTATCCATTTACCTGTGCCCCGGTTGAGGTAAATGCTTATACCTATCAGAAATTGTGGTGAGAAGTGTTAGAAAAGCATCTGCACATTCAGTTACTTTCATATCATCATCAGTATCAGAGCTTGATAATTTGTCCCAAGCTGTATTTGAACTCAAAATGGCATCCATTTTTTCAGTTGCATCTAATAATATAATACGAAGAAAATTTTTAAAACCAACTTAATAAAAAGTTAATTTAATATTTCATATGAAATTGTAATACATTAAATAAATGATTGCTTAAATAAAAAAACATTTTACAACATTACATTTTTTTTCCATGTTAATCCACTTTACAAAAATATGAGCTTGTGTAAGTACAAAAACAGTAGCTGGTTGAGTTGAAGGATAAAATAATGTTTCTCTCAATTCCCGTTCAAAACCTAAAGCTTCATCAACCAAATGAGCAAATAAGGCATCATCGTACTGTACTATTGATAATTCGGAATGAAGTTTTTCAACTGCTAATTGTATTAAAGCTCGCATAAACTCGACCTATCACAACAGAATAATATATACAAAATTTTATTCTATGTTTCAATGTGTAAATAACGATACAAACAACATATATTCAATTGTATATTACCTTCATGTCTATATGATTAAGTCCTATTGAATTTGCAGCAGGTTGTGCATTTTTCTGGACCCACTGAACATGATCCTTAATCCAAGTTAATATCTGAGTAAAGAACCATTCAGGTTTATCTTGCCGATTTGTTAACTTGGAACCTGTGAAATGATATATAAATCTTTGTCTAAGTGGCCGTGCTAGCAATGAAATTGGTAAACTCACAGGAGTAAAATCAGTTAATAAAACTGATGTTACCACAGACTTTGCAGATTCTTCTCTATACATTTAGTCAAAGATGAAATATATATATATATATATATAGCAACAACATAGATAAATTTGATAAAATATAAAAAAATTTATGTTTTCTAAGGATACGGTAACTGTAAATGTAATAAATATTCTGTAAGTATCTTAAATTTTATTAATGTTTCTGGCATAGGAGTATGTATTGTATTCGCATTACTGCCACAAAAAGGCCATTTTAATGTTTTTAATATATCATTATATTCTCTGAAAATTATTATTATGTATAATTAATCACATATATGTATGTAAATATGTATATACATATTGCATACTTGGACAATTTATCCTTTATAAGGTTATGCCAAAAGTGAAGAGTTTCTTTGACATAATTTTGGAGATAATGACAATTTGATGATCGTAGTTGACAACTAATATTTGTAAGGTCTGCATATAATGAAATAGTTGATTCATCATCACCGTTTATTAAAGATACTTGTATTTCATCACTAAAATCATAGTCTTTTAAAGTTTTAAATAATTGTAAAGTATAAATAGTTGAATAATAATTTACCTAATATTTTCAACATATTTTATAAAATTTAGATATGATAAAGATTTATCCAAATAACTTATAACGTCAATAATTTTTTGCATTTTTAAACTTTTATCATTTTCTTGCATTGTTTCTTGTATGTTACCTCTGAACTCTGCAGAATTTTTTTCCAATTGTTGAAATTCAATACTAATTTTTTCAACACTTTCTATAACTGCCTTTACTTTTGACGGAGCTTCAGTCGATGCCATTGATAACTAAAAATTTAAAAGACCAATAACTAAAAACATCTTTTGCACCATGTTTACAAAGACATGTAAAAGTATATATTATCTTTCGCAAAGTTTTAAAATAATAATATATTTTTAAATACATACCGATTTTTCAATTTCATTTTTCTGTGCATTAAGGGATTGGTGAAATTCGTATATTTTATTAAGTCCTTCCAGATCATTTCCTAATTCCATATTAAATTTTTGTATAATTGTTTCCTTTATATCAACCATAATGTTACACTGTAAGTATTCTACAATATGTACATTAAAAGTTTGACAGTTTAAGGTTATGATACTCAACTTTGTGACATATGTATGTGTATTTAAATACGCTACTGTACTGATTATGATTTAGAACAATTCGTAATAATTTTTCACAGTTTTGTTGTTTTCATTTACTTCGAACCAATTGTTATTTTAATTCATAACTAATGTCATGATTTTATTTAACAATTGAGGCTATTCAAAGATATTATTTAATAAGTGCAAACATTTTAGTTTGTTGTTTTAAATATTTTATGGTATTATTTCTAAACGTGTAAAACATCATTTGTATACATATGTACATACATATTTATAGGTTATAACATTTTATTTGCATAAAATAAAATCTATTATTGAATTGTCAAAAATATTGTATTGCAATAAAAATTTGTCTTTATATAATGTATGATGTAGGTATTATTATACATACATATGTATATATATATAGAACTTGGTAGAAGCTAAAACTTTTTTTTCCAGACTGTGCTAGATTGTTTAATGTAATAAATATATTAAATATTTTGTAATAAAAGTTTTTCCATGTTTTTTAACAATTTCATAATTTTTCAAATATTATGATATGCTTAATTTACTTCTGATATAATTGTAATCGATTATTGCTTTTGGTATTCTAATAATTTCTCTTCGTATTGTAAATTTTATAAGAACTGTTGTATCATTTTCTTCCATTTATTTTCCATTGGAAAATGAATAGTTTTTTTAGGGAATCAATTATTTCACTTTTTCTATCTCATAGAAATGTTTTTATTTGATACAATATACTCAAGTTTACATATAATTATCAATTAAATCTAAATACTCGAGTTTACAAGAAAAATAATGTACGTATACCTAAGTATATTATGATAAAGATTTTACACCTGTTTAAAAAAAATATTACTCTGACTTTGATCCGAAACTTAAAAGAATAAAAAGATTTATTTACAAATTATATTATTAAAATACGTTAAAGATCACAATATAGACTAGAATGGAAGTTTCGCTTTTTGTATTTAGTTAATAATTATTTTCGTTTCAATAAAACATCCATATGCAAAGTATTTACTATTTTATGATAAATTCCTACATTTCACTTACAATTCAATACAATTCAACTTAGAAGTTACCTTAATGTATAATTATTAAATCATATGCACACGTAGTCATTAATTAGTACTATATCTACATCTTTTTCTAATTAAGAAAGAACAAAAAGAAATAGGAGAATATACAGTGCGCATAAAAATATTTTATTTTATAAAACATCGCAAACAACGTCTGGACGGAAATTAATTTCTAATCTAAATTAGATATAGAAATATTTAATATAACAATGACGATCAATTAGTCACCATTTGAATTGCGTATAGTTAATTCTTTCATTATTCGTGTTTCTATTATTTATGATCAATATATAATTGCCATACGATGTGCGACCTGATAGAAATCATTTGTAGACAATATCCATTGGTTAACTTAATTGAAAAATTATCATATTTCATGATAGTATTAGAATTTTATATAAAAAATCTTTTAGTATTAAGTTTTTATGATAGTAGATTGTATATCGTAAGTGCATCTAATATCACGAATATCTAATATCAAATTTCAAATCATTCTCAAATAAAGGGTAAGAGACATTTTTATATCAAATTAGTCTGAAACGAAAGAGAAATTACCTGTATTCCATGTGGCGTTAGTAAGTTAGGCACCTACTCACACTTATCCTATTCGTCTACTCTTTAAAATAGAATATTTTTTCAAATTGGAGGCTGAGCCTTTTTAGAAGTTAGATGAAGTAATTTACTAAATGACGTGTAGTTATAGAGATTTCTTTTTGCAATCTTTTTATCGGAGCTTGTAATCAAAATTAAAAAATACAGTTTGCAGATTTATGTCAGTTATAGGTATACTACATACTGAAAATTTCACCGAAATCGCTCGTTGCGAAAACAAGCGACAAGCATCGAAAGACGCAAAAATCTTTAGATTTATTATAATTATAAGGTATAGGATGAATGTCGTGAAAAACTACAATTTTCATCATTTTTAACCGTTTTTAGGCTAATAGCGGCGTTAATCGATTTCGAATTTTGGAATGGAATTTTCAGTATGCAATATAACTGACAAATCTACAAAATGTATTTCTTAAATTTTCATTACGGAGAAATTAATCTAATTAAGAAACTAATCCATCTAACTTGTCGAAAAAGCCAAATCGTTCAATCTAATTTTAAAAAAGTTACTTTCTTTGTTTTAAGGGGCACACGATTATAAGTACAAGAAGCTGTATATATAGTATACATAAAATACTTTGTCATGTTTGACTATAACTTCCGTTGCTGATTTCTAACAACGTCATTTTTTCAACACATTACGGATAGACAATATTACGGACTACGCGATATTAGGAGCACTTACTCTATGTAGCTATATATCTAGATATAGTCTTGCACAATTATGACGATGTAGAAAAGTATTACAAATCGTAGACAACTTTTTGTTACTTTTCAATCTATTCATTATCGCGCACAATTTGTTTTAGAATTTTATATCTACATATTCTGTCATTTGATTATATCATATATGTAGTAAGTAGGTAGGTATATTTGTTTTTATTGTTCCAAGATACTAGTAAATGAATTATGATCGAAGTGTTGAGAATTACATTCTAATTTCCCAGAATAACATTCTTTTAACACTTTTAATGACGCAAAAGAATTGCTTTGAAGAAATAAAAATCGAAGTATAATTTGTTTACTGGTAATATTTATGTATTTATAAGGCACTTTGTATTTTATTATTTTGAAGCAGGAATACGAAACATACTCTACACGAATTAATCGACTTGGCAAATGTATGATATTATAAATATTTATTCTTTATTCGAAGGCACACTGCAAATTACTGTGTTACAAATATATTATAATTATTTTTCATACACAGTATTATTAACTATCAATTTATTGTAGAGTTTTCGTCTAATATATTAATATATTCATATGTATTCAGTCAAGTAATAAGCGCAAATCATAATTTTGTATTAACAAATATTTCAATGGTGATAATTATTGTTGTGAATAAATAAATATTATTTTCTAAATTAATTTAAAATAACTGAGATACATTTTATATACACAATTTTTCTGCCCTTTCGGAAATTTATCGTCGATCGACACTACGTACGTAGGTACAATAAACTTAAATAAAGTAATACTGGGCAAAATAATAGTTTCTTCTTCGTTTTAAATATCTCTCGCTGTCAGTTAATATTCAAAATGAAAATATTTATAACGTCTTTTAAAACATTTAAGTATCTACTAGATGCATAAGAATGTATAATCGTTTGAATCACGTACCGAATGTTTAGAAACTGAAGCCACTTACTTAAATTTCTCTGATATTCATGAAAAAGATTGTAAACGTATCTATAAACTTTTAGGATAACGAGAAGTTGAGAAAGTTAAATAATGTCTGACATTGTGTACAAAATGCTTTAACCGGGCAATCTTTTAAAGAGTATCAAGAAGGGAATCTAAGAGATCCAATTGATTCTCATCCCAACCTGCAGTAGCAATTAACAAACCAGTGAGATCATCTTCGCTTAAACTAACTTGGGTAGAATCAGGAATTTCTGAGAGACAGTCTGGAATTGGAGGAGATACGCTACTGGGCGGTGTCTCGTATAACGTTGACGGACAGTTGATCGATGGGGCGCCATTGCTTTGAATATTGTTCATTACCATCGTCTTTGCAGATGTTAGCTTCTTTGAGCCGCGAATTCGTTGAGACATTGTTGCGCGTCTTTTCGATTTTCTACCTTCTTCCATTCTTTCCAAATCTAATTTCCAGAAACCACCTTTGCCTGGTTCATCCTTTGAACGTGGTAACTTGACAAAACACTTATTCAATGATAAATTGTGTCGAATTGAGTTCTGTTGAAAATAAAGGAAACCGCTGTTAGATAATATCCACTTAATTACGAAAGATTATGTTCACGAATGCATATTTTCAACATTGAAATTTATTTTATTTTTAGCTATACCTGCCAAGCTGGATCGGCATATTTATAAAATAAGAAGTTTTCTCGAATCCATGCATATATATTTGAAAGGGACACTTTGTTATTATTTGCACGCATCGCCAAGCAAATGATTGTTGCATACGAAAATGGCGGTTTTGCGTCAGGATCAGTTCGATACTTGTCGGCATTTGCGGCTAGATCTGAACAAATAAAATTATCTTAGGTTGTTGATGCTTTGAAAGCATAATATTTTTAGGTTCCGATTTTCTTTGTTGCTCGAATATTTTTAGTGTTTATATATATATAGATTTATTTGCGTAGATTAAGTATGCGTATATGAATACCTATACTCAACATTATACCGGATAGTAACGAGTAGGTAGTTATTTACATGTACAAGAAAGTATTTGCTAGATGTGATAAACGAATAGTATTTAAAAGAAAAGTGCATAAATAGATACTAGTTAAAAAATTATTTGTTTTTCTATTTGTGTATCTATGTATGTATCTATGTACCTATGTAGCTATTATTTCTTTTACCGTAGACATATATTTTATTAACCATAATAATGTTGTTGTAATAATAATAATTAAATTGTTACGATACCCCTAAAAAGAACGATCTGTAAACCTAAATTCAACGAGTCAAAATTTGTGATAACAACAGATTTCTACTTTTTATAATAATATGGTTTGTGATAATACAGATACCACAAATAACAATGCAATGAAATCAATTTCACTCACCTAATTCGGCCTTAATTAGGGGTGACAGTTTTTTTCTTGGCTGTCGCGTTACAGGAGGTGGAGATGGAGAACAGGGTGGTGTTGGCAAACTAGAAGCACTTGTAATGTCGAGCGATTGTAGCCATGAAAGACTTGTCAATTCTGCCTCAACGCCGTAATCATCATTATGCATATTTTCTTTCATAATTGATACACCACGATTCGTTGGTTTCTCAGTATCGATCGATTCTGCCTTCATTTTCACCATTTTTCATCGCATATGTATCGAAGGCGTGCTCAGGGCCTGGATGAAAGTATCCATATCTATATATAACTTATTAAACATATTAAACAAATTATTATTTCAGTTTTTAGTTTTCTTATTTACCCTATTGTTATTATTTAAAAAGAAATTATACGATCACCATCGTACGTTCATTGATCATAAATTAACACATAATTAGTACCTACTACCTATTGCAATTTTTTTAAATCTACGATCACAGAACAAAACTTAAACAAATCATTACCAATTGCGGAAATTAACAACATAAAGCGATAATTACATTTCTATACAATTTTATATTACACTTAAGGTATGCATGGCTATTAGTAGAATAACAATTAAGTTAGATTGAATATTATTAAAAAGATCCATATTTACAATAATTTGTTTAAAATAAATTTATGATATTTTTGTTTAAAATGAGATACTTTACATATATCTGATTATACTAATAATCCAACAATGTTGCAACAGAATCTATAAGACACAAACGTCAACATGGACCTACTTATTAGTGAAAGAACAAAACAAGAGTGATAAAATTTTTTTTCCAAGATTGATTCTATCGATAACAAAGGATATATCCATTTCATTTATGCATCGAAATTCGCTGATGTCTGATATTAGGTACGACTGACATTACAATATCTAGTAAAAACAATTGGACCGTAAATCAATACGAGAGTTTCACAAAGTGCGGGGTTCAAGTAAAATTCTTATTTAAAAATTACAACACACCTCTAAATGTTTCCCAAGGTAATACATCGAACGCAAATTAAGATCCTTCACAGTAAAACATTTATGCGAACTTATAAAAAAACTTGAGAACATGAATCCGATTACGATTTATTACATCATATACGAACATCCTCACCAATGTATGGAACAAAACATGTAAACCGCATGATCGTTCGAATGAAACTAGTAGCAAGGGGTAACGAAAGCCCTGATAATCCCCCACTTTGAATCTACTTGCTTGCCGTGCTGTAAACCATTGGCCGTGGTTGGTGTGCGTGACAGGTGTTGGCTCCCTTTTGCAGGTGGACCATATGTACTTACACGCTGTTCAAACCTGCGTGCAAACGCAAACCTTTCCCTTCTTTTAATTTCTTGGATAGTAAACGGGGGAACTCGACCTCGCATTTTTGCTCGTATCCTATCCGCTTTATTTTATACAAACTTTGGCAACGAAATAAAAAGTGAAAGTAATTTTCTTAGGAGAAAGGATTCTTTCGCATCATGTATATGTTCTTCTGCAAAGTTGAAATAGGTAACCAACCTATATGGAAAATAATTGATAGATAAGTAAGTACTACCTATATAGCAATAAAATCAAAACGTAGGTTCAGGATTTTCATGAAGATTGTAATTCATCGTAGTAACATTGTTTTTTTAAATCGTATCTCATCTCTAATCATATACCTTAATTGATTTTATCGAACATTTTAAGAAAAAAAAGGAAACTTATTAATTAACTTTAAAAATTTTTTATGTCATAATGTATAAACAATTTACTGTTTTATATAACACTTATACCTGCAATTTATAAGCAGATACCTATACTTACATATGAGTAAATACATGTAGGTACGATATGTTGAAAAACTGGTAATATTATTTGAAAAAAAGCTTGTAATTAACGAAGTTTTGGAGGATGTAGCCAAATACCCACTTACATACTTACATATCTTAGAGAAGAGACCGATTTTTATTGTAATTTCTTCAGCAGAATTTTTGTTGAGATACTTTTTATAACATCAATAGCGATGAGTAATAAAGGATACTTTGTATCAGATCGTTAAATAATAAATATGTGTACAATATTTCACACGCTATGTAAGTATGTACATCGTAACTACATACATAGGTACCTATTCCTTATTTACGTTACTATATTATCTTTCTTAAAGTTACCTACATTTTTAGACTTTATAACCATAATCCACAACTCTAATTTGATGTAAAGTGTTAGAGCTTTGAGGTTTATTATAATAGATCCCAAAATTCTCAACTATTAATTGCTATTACAAATATTGATTTGAAAAATATATGTAACGATATCATACAAGGAAAAAACAATTATATTAAAATACAGTAATAAATTGATGCACAATCATTAAATAACCCTATGTCTACTTCTATGTATTGATATTAAATTTAATAATTTATTATAAAATGTTATAATATCAGATAAATAAATGTATTTATGTGATATTTTATTTGAAAAATTATTATACAGGGTTCGGCCAAATAACACGTGCAAGCGGATATCCTTACGAAAAAGTAAGAAGAAAAAGAATCAAATTTTTTCATACGAGACTTCGTTCTCGAGAAAATTGAGTCTGAAAATTTATCAAGTATACTTGAACACGACTAATTACCGACTGAGTAGGAGTAAACAATAAGCAGGGAATTATTCTACATATGAAAATAAGTCAAAAATGTCCGTTCGAGACTTAATTTTCAAGAAAATAAACATATTTAGCTAAGAATTGACGTATGACAAATATTCAAATTCATTTTTTCTCAGAAACAAAGCGCCTTGTGGACAAATTTCCTCCTGCCGATTATTTATTCCTGTTCAGTCCGGAATTAGCCATGTTCAAGTATATTTTAAATCATAAATTTTCAAACTCGATTTTCTCGGAAACGAAGCCTTGTATGAAAAAATTTGATTCTATATCCTCTTCTTATTTTTTCAGAAGAAGTTACTATATAATTATTACGATTGCATTGTAAAAACACGAATCGTCATCGCAATTAAAGCTTATAATTTATGTAAGTTCATATCTGTTATTCTGTTCCAAAAAATGGAATACGTATTTGAAAATTTGAAAATTAAGTGAACTTGAATGAAAATTAAAAAAAACTTGTTTCATTGGGATTAGCTAAATGTAAAATACAAATCAATGATGCAAAGTTTGTTTGTAATATCTTAACAGAAATATTAATTGGAAATACACTACAATTTCCTATGCAGATAATGTATTACTGGCAGATATAAAACAATGTAAATAAATATGTATGTACTATTTATGTCAAGAGAAAAAAAATAGATTGATTTGAAGGTTACAGTCTTATAATATCAATAATAATGATCGAAGTGTACATATATGGGTAGTAATGTCCAGAAAGTATGTAAATGAAAATGAAATGGTCATATGCTTCATTGTCAGTAGGGGTGGTCGCATAGCTTGGACGTTCTGGTACAGGTACTTTCATTGATCGAATCAGGAAGGCAGTGACCGTCACTTGCGATATCCCAGCGTAAAAGAGAGGGGAGAGAACCGTAGCTATTCGACGACGTTGAGAATGGCGTGTTAAATTTCAGAAGCCTGCTTATTATTGGCTGATGTCCGTTAGGATCGTTAGGACAAAATTTTCCTGACAAATTTGCACGAGACCCGAACGCAATTTTACTCTACACGCAGGTTCATAGTGTGGGCGTTATCCAATGGTTGACCAACCCTCTCTATTCGTAGAATCGTGAAATAGGCTTAAACATTGTCAAATAAATTATATGTATATTCGTTCGATTTTAATTCAAATATTATTTCATATTTAAGCACATCACACATTCTTATCTATCGTAATTTCTAACTAAACTTTTAATTTACGCTAATACATGTATATTAATAACAAAGACGCATAATTGGAATCACTTCAATAACTTTCTAATAACTTTAGCAAAATGTAGCCCAAATGAATGCATTTAAAGAAGGCCACGTAGTACGCTATTTATTAGTGTACTTTTTTTTTCTTTTTCTATCACTTGCGTTTTTCGAAATGTTTGTGCGATGAAATGGTATTAAACGACTTATGAAAAAATTCTATCACTTAACTTATCGAAATCAATTCACAACGAGCACATATCAAACTGTTTCTTTCCTAAACAATGGGTTGCTTGACGAGATCCTATCAAGCGATTACGTACCTTACGTCTCTAAATTTAGCTCTTTTAGATTTCTTCTTGTGGTTTCATGTAAAGGACATGGTTTTTATGGAATTTAATCTACTACTTCTGAGGATCTGCATCGATAAATCTAATGATTAACGTTCATAAAACAATGCAGCCGTGTATTTTTAATAATATTCGATATTAAATATTCGATTAAAAGATCCGTCGTTCGAAACTTTTCAATGTTTAAGCTTTTAAGGATTTAATGATATCTATACATAAGTCTATGGAATCATAAGTGTAATAAAAAATAAAAGATATTCACAGAACGGTAATATTTTATTTGTATCTGCTGATCAGCTTTATCTAAAGTTATTATTATTGTCACTTACGCAATTATCTACCAAAGTGTATCTATATTATATGTAGTTCCAGTTACGTTGCTCACTCTGTATAACTAAAATACTTTATAACACAACTTCGTTCTAAGCAAATTTAGATCTAGAGAATCTATTTCCATTATTATATTATAAATTGCACAGAAATATCGACAATAAATTGTTCTGTAGCTAACATATGTAGTTTTGTAGCCCATTCCTGTCCAATGGAATTGATAAACTTCGTTATGAAAAAATATTGTAGATATCTATTACATTGAATGGGTGACCATTATAATTTACACTAATATACAAAATATGATCATGTATCTCTGGTAAGTACATATAAATCCAATTTTGTGCTTCCAATTACAGAAATTAAAAAAAAGATAGATTCAATACGTTTCAGCAAAATTCCATGCTGTCTACGCAGTCCAAATGGAAGTATCTACATGCACGATCAATAATCTCCTGGGAACATCCGTTCCCTTGCTGGCCTATCCAGCTGGCCACCCCTGCAATAATGGTAGCACCAGCAGCACCAACAGTACCAGCACCGACAGTAGTAGCACCTGCTATCCTCCCCGTACCGCGTCAAGTTGTGACTCATGACCACTTTACGTTTTACCACCATCTATCATTACCAATTGTCGCTAAAATACTTTCATGATTCTATCGTCTCGTAATTTTATTTCACTGCTTACAAGCAATTGCGTGATTACAATTTTTTCATTATTATTTTATTTCCTTTTTTATTCTATCCTCATTTTGTGCAATCGTTTACACCTTTCTCTTCCCTTCTTTCAATAATTCTTAGTTATTACATATTACTTATTACATAATATTTTATAAAGTTAAATTTCATGTTCAGTTTTATAACAAAACTTCAAAAATTTGTAATTCTCATTTTAATAAATTTCTTTAGATTATAAGTACGTACCTAATTAGGTGTTTAATCGCAAGAATACAGAATATGAATTTTATATTGAAAATTAACGAAACTTTAAAAAAAAAATTATTGGTACGATTAGTACAATGCTCTTGTCGGAAATATTTTCTCAGAAAAATGTTAAAATCTTTTCTTTTCTACGTAGCTACTTACATACCTGTATTAAAATAAATTAAATGAAGTAAAAAAAATATTAAAAGTTTCAAGAGGGTACATATGTAAGTACTAATATTGAGAACCTATTAAACACAACTACTTATTTCTTAGTTGGAAAAGAGTATTTCCTTGAAAAGCGTTGATCGACTAGAGATCGATAGATTGTAACATATCCCCTTAGGAAATGTTTATAGGTCACCACATGAAAGATGATGTGGACGTATTTCAATGGTTAACTTAAAAGACCAGATACTACCTCGCAACATTACAAATATAGACGCGAATGTGAGTATAGATTTTAGGAGAATGATGGTGCTTTTATAAAATATTCAAAGAAATTGATTCCAACTACCACAGCAGCAATAGTAACGGCAACTAGAATATTTGTTATATCAACGATATAGATTTAGCGAAGTCTTTAATTATAAAACGAATAACTATATTCCTTTCAAAATTCTTAAATATTCTTAAACAAAATACGTATTGCAAAAAATATATAACTTAGAAATAGAGATTTCTACAAGGAGTATGTATTATTATTTTCTATCGTATACCTACTATAATTAATATAATTATTTAAATAACAAGTTTCTATTTCGAAACATTATAAACTACGATATATAAAGCATGATCAGGTATAATGTTATTTTAAGTACCCCAAATGATATTCGGATTTATATTTTATTTCGGTATTTTTTCGAATGAAATATGTTTTTACCTAAAAATATTAAGCAAATTCCATCGTAATCATAAATTGCAATAAATTTAACTTACCAATATAAATAATTATTCACGTCAATCCGTGCAGAAAAAGTCTCGCTCACAATTAAATGTATCAATTGTCTATAGTTAATGACATATTTAATTAATAAACATTTGTTATGAGTACGCAAACGGTACAAAAAATTTAGGTAAGAATTTGAATTAAAAAATGTGTTACCTTTGAAGCTGCCATTATATACACTTACACTAGCACCCACTGGCATCATACTATCGCCATCTTCTTGTTAAGGTAAACGGTACCAGTGTACCACCATACAGGTGCATTTAAATATATACTTTATACTTATATATATTATAGATGCACACTTGTAAAGATTATTGATTGTAGTTAAAATTTACTGTTAAAGATATACGTACCTATATATATGTATATATGTATATACTAAATACTAAATACATAGTATGTATATCATAAATATATAAACATAATTCTATTATAATAATGTGAATAATTCAATTTGAAAAGAACAAAAATCCGTTTTCCTGAAAAAAATTATCTATTTGCAATTAATAGTATCTTATAATTTAAATTAAAAAATTATAACATCAACTTCTGATAACACCATGGCATAGCATTCTCGGTAGCTAATGTTGTCTTTGTACCTATTTGTATTTGTAGTTAAGTAACCTAATAATTTTTATGAAATTTATGTGCACAAAGAAACTCATTTAAAATTTGAATTATTTTATCTAAATTTGAATTTGTATCATAAATAAAATTGTATATATTCTTGTGTATGTTTGTAAATGAGTAACTGAGTAAAACTATGCTGATGTGCAGCGTTTTATTCAAAAATTTAAAAATACAATTTTTAATAAAATTTAAAACAAAAAATAAAATAGAATGAAATTTCAAATTTTTGGAACACATGTTTTCACGAAAGATTTTTTATAAAATTTATGAAGGTGAACTCATCTAAAATATTAAATTCTTGTATACATTGTACGTATGTGTAACGAACGCACGAGTGAATAATATAGATTAAATACATAATTATATTTATTTATTTATATCTGTGTAATATGTGTTTTTTATTTACTCGTATGTACACATATTTAATCAATAGAAGGACTATGTCATAAAAATCAAGACAATTTTTGGTATGTTTAAAAATTTAATAATATGACTTTAAAAATAAGAAATCTATTTTTTCCAATATTATTGAACAGATAAAAAGCAAAAGACTTATAATTTTCTTACACCTTTACTTACATAATCCCTTTTCATAACATTAAATCAAAGAAAATAAAACTATTTTTCATACTTACTTAATACATACATTCCAATATATATCGATAGAAAAAAGGAATAAAAAAAGTTAAATACGGTTCATATTATAACATTACATGTGGATAGAAGTCTTTCTTATTATCCCGTAATTAAAAGATACATCAAAACAATATACTAAACTCTTAATACACATTCTTTTTACTTATTCCAACAAGAATAATTGTGTATATTCTTTTGTCTTCTTCCTGTATTATTTTGAATGAACTAACTGAATAGTTATTATATCATGAAGTTACAAAAAGTTAAAACATAGCGTTTACTCTAACATATTACATATAATATCATTACACGTCATTGAAGTATTTAATTATTGAAAAAATTTAACTTTATCATCATTACAAGTCGTCATTTAAATAATTGCAATTAATAAAAAGATGTTTTTTTATAGTTTTATAAATGTGTTTCATTGAAACCATATCGTAATTTCAATGAGAAAGCTGATTTAGAATTTGTCTTCTATACACTATTTAGTAAATGTCAACTTGTTATTAGAACACTTCTAATCACTATGTATATAAGAACTTCTTGACACGATAATATGATTCTACACAAAATGATTTATTATTGACAATGATCGACGTTGATTAATTTTACTACCTACACTAAATCGAAGTGCAAATAACCTACTCATTTACAATAATCAAATTTAAGATTTGAAAACTTATAGAAATTAAGGTACAAATATGTATTATCTTATATTTCCGACTTAATGCCGATTAGTGGTAAAAGGTGTCAATCCCCTGAGAACCATGTTATCAAGAACACCACTTATATAAGCTGAAACATCAACAGTATCTTCTTCTGCTTTTCTGATGAAAGGATGTTCTAGTAATTTGTTGTATTTCGGCCGTTGTGTCTCTTCCTTAATTAAACTGAAATAGTACCACAGAAAAAAAAAATCATTATTCAATAATGCAAAATTTCTGCAATGCCTAATAGTGTAAAAACAACGTACCATGTATTCACAAAATTCACAAAATCCATAGTAAAATGATTTCCATTTTCATTAGGAGATAAGCGTGGTGGATCACCCTGAACTACTTGATAAAGTTGTTCAAAAACTGAATTCCACTTTGGATATGGAAAATAACCAGTCGCAATTTCCATTAATGTAATACCTAATGACCACACATCACTTCTAACATCGTAACCCTTTGCACGTTGAGGATCTATCCTCTCTGGCTAAAAAATTATAATAAATTTAAACACTTCTAATTATTTACAAATCTTATTAAATATTTCTCATTTATTATTATACATACAGCCATATATGGTCTACATCCAGCATCTCGAGTTCGTGCAATAGAATCTACCAACTGTCCTGATATACCAAAATCGCAAAGTTTGATATTACCATGTCGATCTAACAGAATATTACTAGGTTTTACATCTCTATGAATTATTCTTAGTTTTTCCTTGAGGTAATTCAATGCCTTTACTGTGGCAACAGTAATTTTTCCTAAAATACGTTCTGGTATTCTTTCCTTTAATACCTCATGAATAAACTTATAAAATATATCTAATGAAGTATCCATGAGTTCCATACAAATCCAACAGTCACCCTAGCCAAGACATGATATTTATTGTTAGTTATGAAAAGTTACTATTAAAAAATCTATCACAAACTTACCTCTTTGAATAGAGCTCCATAAAATTGCACAATGCATGGACATTCATTAGACTTCATTACAACTTCTAAATCCATTAATAATTGTTTTTGCTCCCTTTCATCCACTGTAGAACGAATTCTCTATAATTGAACATAACATTATGTACTCTATAAACTGTTTTTAATAATAAAGTTATTTTAATACTAAAATTAAATTATATATACCTTCACAGCCATAACAGTATCACTTATCCTATGGATCATTTTATTTACAGTACCAAATCCTCCTCGTCCTATTTCTCCTAGATCTTGAAGATCTTCACTTGTAAAATCATATACTACATTTGGTGATAGCTGTAATTTTCCAGTACTTTGCATTGATTGACACATTCGTAATTTATCCCTACAATATAATGTATTAACATGCATTTTAACAGCATTATATACTTGTATATTTAATAAACATACATACCTTGCTTTATCAGGCAGTTCTTGTGGAACTGCAGTACAAGGTCTCACTGGTAATTTAGGCAAAGATAAAGGCAAATTTGGACGAGAAGATCTATGATCATTAAACAAAAAAATAGCCATATTAAAGGAAATAATTAAAAAAATGCAATTTATTAAATATTATCATATTATTTATTGCATAACTTACATTGGTAAACAAGCTGCACTTCCAGTTGAATTAGAAATAGAAGAGTTTGTTGAATTATTAAGTGGTATATTACTTCCTTGTGTTTGAAAATTAAGTTTGAATTGTCTTCTTTTTTCTATTATAAAATAAACATAGATGTTATTACATTACAATGAAATGTATATGTGTTCATATAAATATGAGTGCGTATATGGACGCATGTACACGTGTGTGTGCGTTTGCATGCGCGTTCAATATTATATTACAATATGTATAGATACAGGTATACATGCTTTACCTGACATTTCATTTTGAACATCATTAATAGATCCAAAATCCAAATGTTGAAAATTAAATGGTCTGCTAGAACCTAAATATTAATAATATCAAACATGAATAATTTAATATATATTTGAATATATATGTATACTCGTAACAAAATTGTTATTTTCCATGATGCTGTTAACGTTTAGGTTATGTAAATAAAATCTTTTGTATACTTATTACTAACTTTCTAACACTACAACTTACTTTGATTAGTTGGAGTTGAAAAATTCCCCCGATTCTCCGTCATTATTTAATATTTTTAATAACTGACTATCAAAAAAATAATTTCTTATTAAAGGCTCTCCTTTTAGGAGACCTTTCCGCAAGATTTTAACAATCTAGCATATATATTCCGCAGCGAGTGCACCATTTGTGCAATTTCGTCTTTTTGCAAACAGTGTATACAAAATCCTACTTTTTCTTTTTCAGAAATGCTTGATTTCAATTGCTATTTGACTTTCTCTCTATCACAGAAGTATACTTTGCCATAAGCTTATCACAATCACTTATTTGATGATCGAAACAACGGTAGCATACGTACCATACAACGTAATATATGAGAGTAAGTGAAAAAAAAAAATGATGGTAAGTTTACATCAATCCATATCCTATCAGAACTTTAATAATTTGGTAAAAAGTTCGTGTATTGAATCGCTTCTACTTGTTCATTTATTTTCGTTTTATATACATGTTTTTGGAAGTCTGGAGACTCTATGAAGGAATTCATGAACTATTATAGTTCTATGCCTCAATCATTGCAGGCGCTAGTAGCAACTTTATCAAGAAAATTACTTCTTTCTAAAATGATATCTTATGGATTAGAAATATTTGCGAATTCTCTGATATTGCCACATTTGTTTCGTTAGTTCGAAATTGATATTAAAATGATAAAAACTAAAATGATAAATAGAATTTAAAGGTTCAATTTATTCTGTATGTTACTACATTCGTTTTTAATTTTCCCTACGGTACGCTGTTGTAATTAAATTCTTCTCTAAAATACCCAGCTTATTATACAACACAACCCATCATCAATATATCGTTAAGCTACTATCGTAGAATATCGTAAACATTCAAATAATAAGTATATTTCTATCCAACTTTACAGTAATTTATTGTAGATAAACGTAAAAATTTAATAACTTTTTTGATATAAGTAAATTAGCAATGTTCAAGTATGATAATAAGAAAACAGATGGCTTTACTTTAGGGGTCCAAAAAGTATTGGTTTCTTTATTTGCTATGTTATAGTTTTCAATGTATAGAATTCGAAAATGCGTTTTAAGATACCGAATCCATTGGTTTAGAAATCATGATTATGTAAAGCCAGAGAGGAAATTCTCTTTAGTATAATTGAGCATTTTGAGGGTATTTTACATGTTACTTGATGCCATATTAGCTGCTACTCATGATCTGTCTAATGAATGGAGAATCTGTAGAGCCACTGACTGCACGTGGGTGGCGACTATTTTGGCGGGATAAGTCAGTCAAATTGTGTATAGCTATATGTATTTTGTATATGTTTAGCTTTTCGGCTTGGTATGACTTTCCTGGCTGGTTGCAGAGCAATACGTACATAAAACAGTGAAGCACAACATGGAATTTGTATGTAACTGAATTTGAGTTTAATTTGGGCTAATATATTTTTTCCGTTACGTTACATTAATACAAACTAATTTTTTGCGAATTTAACTACAGCTACTGATGGTACATGTACCCCAAAAATACAACCGAATTTCCGGCTAACTAACGACTGGATGTGGACGAGGGGTAGCTTTCATGACAATGAATTTGTCAATCGCCTATGCGAAATTTTGTGGCAACGCCGTCATGACATTGATTTAATGACATTGTTAGTTGAAACGATCCGAAAACCCACAGTCCACGGTCGTATATACAGATCTGGAAATTCCAGAGGAGAGGGTAAGACTTACTGTCAGAAGTTGTATTTTACAAATCAGCTAGCATAGAAGAGTGCGATTGAGAATTTAGAATTTTGTATGTAACGCCATCCTTCGGTAAAAGCATTGAAGGTAAAGAATACAGATTAAACCACTGAACTTACTCAATGACTAAACTAAACTACTTATAATCTTCCACCATTTATTTAAAGTACATAATATACAGTATTTCATTTGATACAAAAAGATATTAAATATGTATAATTATTTCCAACAAAGAAGGTTAACAAACTTAAATTTTCAAATCAAATATGTACACATATATTTAATACTGATATATTAATTAATTTAATACTAATATATTAATTTTATATTTGACGCAAATGTGGGAAAGTAAATTTGTTTTTGTTTTTTTTAATTCATTAAAAAACCGTATAATTATTAACACTGTTTATACTATACTTATCGCTCATTTTTGCGGGCCAACTAGATATCATCTGTGCGGTTCATTCATTGGACGTAGCATGGGTAGAAGTCAATATACTGTCAAAATAATGTGTAAAATATCCTAAAAATGCTCAATTTTACATACTCGTAACTTTTGAACCAGTGGATTCTGCACTTAAAATTTGCATTTTCAGATTCTACATGTCATAAACTACAAGATTGTAAATAAAGAAGTCAATAATTTTTGAACCCCTAAAGTAAAGTTTAACTTGACATTGTTAATAATAAAAATTGTTGAATTGAGAAAATATCATTATATAATGAAATTACATTTCCCAAATGTTTATGTGAATATAACTATATAGTATATGTACATATTGTCCTAATACATTCACACGTATATTCACGCTTAATCTTTGCCCGAGCACTCCACGGAATGTTATATAAAAGTATCAAAACAAATATATAAAGATGCTCTGTGGAAGAACATTTAATTCATTAATACTATCTAGTTTAAGGTAATACTTAAGATATAACATAATAAATTTCAATACTGTATAAATACCGTTATATATTTATTCACGTTATTTTATTTTGTAACGAATAGAAATTGATCACATAACCTTCATCGATAGTACTCAATTTTAAAAGTTTTAATAAAACTTCACATATTATCCTCATATGTAACTACTGTTACATGATGTTTAACTTTTAAAATTTTGCATATATTTGAATGTAAATAAATAATTAATATATAATAGTATGAAAATATTTTCCTTTATAGACACAATTTAGAAAATGGTATCCAATTTTATAGTGTGTTTCCTCCAAATTATGTAAAACCAATTTATAAGAAAGATGACCAAGAAGCAATATATAAAGAAACAGAAGGGAAAAAATTAGTTCATTTACCAATAAAACCAGCTTATACTTCTGAGACATGTTCTGAATTTCATGATAAACTGGTTAGGTAAATACTTAAATTTTTAATTTAAGTAAAAAATGTTTTTTTAAATTTAAATAATTAATTACCTATATTTTATATGTATTATCTGTATTCTATACATATCAGAAAATTCACAAATTATATTATGAGACAAGGTAAAAAAAAGTTGGCCAGGAAATTATTAGATGAAACTTTTGAAAATATTAAGATAATAAAATTGAATGAATATTACAATAGTCTACCTGAACATAGAGAAAATATCATATTGGATCCAAAAACAATTTTCTATCAAGCTGTAGAAAATTGTACTCCTATTTTAGAGCTACGGAAAATATTAAGAGGTGGAATAACTTATCAGGTACACACACAAATATAATTTTTATTAAATAAATGATTTAATAAATAGGTATTTGTAATTCGTGATATAAGAAATTAGTATATATAGGTTCCTGTACCAATGAATGAAAATAGAGCTCAATTTTTATCTATGAATTGGCTAATTAGAACTGCACAAGACAAGGGGAATGCAGAAAAATTTCCTGATGTATTGGCAAAAGAGATTATTGATGCTGCAAGCAATAAGGTATATTTATAGTAGTCTTTTAATTTCGTATGTGTGTTAAATAATATATAATATGACAAAAAATGATTTTTCTTATATAAATGAATTCTTTTTCTGAGTGTAAAGTTGTATTTAATTAACTTTTAAAATATATGTTTTTCAGGGACGAGTTATTAGAAAGAAACATGATTTACATAAGCAATGTGAAGCAAATCGAGCTTATGCACATTATAGGTGGTTGTAAAGAAAAGGATAAAAATAAATTTGCTTTTTATTTGCAGTAATAATATTTATTTATTCAAGTGAATAAATATCGTTGAAGGTTATCCAAAAATATTAGAGAAACTAATTTCTTCTGTGATTTTTCCATATTTTGTGTACACTTTCAATTTTTGTTTGCAAGACTTAAGCATTAAGGTTTTATATAACGAATTAGAAGTATTCTTGTAATCTTCTGTGAAAGGAATAATATCATCAACAGTGGTCCTTAAATCTATTCTTTTACCCCAATAATTTATATATGATATTATAACATTTTGATTTTTTAAATCTTTATTTTTTATATATATTGTTCCAACTAAATTATTACATGTAAAACCAATAGTATGTAATATAAGGACTAACAAACAATCTAAAATACACAGTGAATTGCATCAATAAAGGTTTAAATTCAACATAAAAACATTAAATGTTATTTCAACTTACTGCAAGCTATAACACTTAAATTTTCCATGGGTGACATGACATCTAACATTTGTAAAGATACAGACACTGGTATAAATGCACCTGAAAAAATTGTGTAATTTCGCTTCACTTTATTGAAAATATAGGGACACGTCGCATAAGGAAACATATAAATTATTTTATAATCTGGATATTTTTCTGATTTGACTGTTGATGATGTATTATATTTCTTATTTGATGCATGATTATATCGTCTAATTATATCATTAATGCTATTATAAGAGTACCATCTTAATTGCTTGGAAAAATGGGCTGTAAGTATATTCATAGGGAAGTGTAAATTTTTTTTATGTACAACAATTAACTATTTCAATGAATCTCACATTCATTGACTGAATCTGTATATAACGCACTGTTAACTCACTTATACATATATTTCTGGATTATCTATTTTCTCTTACATTAAACACATAGATATAAGAAATTCTTCAAGCACTACAAATTTCTTGCGTTACGGCTGTGTAAACTGGTATAGTATAGAAGCTTATGGCTCCCTCTAGTGTGAATATTTTGTACTATAACAGGGTAAATTCTAGCGCGACAAATTTGACTGTACAACAGCGTAGCAGAGACAACGAACGAAAGTTTATTTAACAAATTTACTAATTAAATATTAAAATTATTAATCAGTAATAACGGTTATCACTATCAAATTTCGTATTTACTTTCATTGCAATGGGAAAGAACGTTGTCAAAGCATAAATGATTCGTTTTGTAATATTATAAACTCCAATGAAAGTAATGTTGATTAGTATCAGTTAATAACATTTTATGTTATTGGGTAATAAATAACTCGTAGATTGTCACGTAAAATCCAAGCAGATAATAAGCTCTACGACCAAAAAAGTAGAATCGTTAGAATCTTCACGCTCAGAGTCTAAGTAAATTTTATGAGATTTCAAATCTTTGTTAAAGTGTTCATTCTATTATAATTCAATTTTAAATAAAAATTATTATCCAAGATAATTTTCTTGTTGTTTATTTTTTTATTTAAACATTGAGTTAGTTTTTCAAATTGTTTGAAGTTAAAGCGCGAGCGAAATTCTCCAAAATCTTGGAAAGGCCATGCAACACGGTTGCGATTTTAAGAAAAAGATGAATGGGTTGATACCTAAGGAGTGTAAACCGTTCTGCTTGCTGGAGTGCACGAAATTGTAAAGATTTTTATTCTTTAGATTCAGAGATGTCTAACTGTCGTTCAAGGCACGCCGTCTTTCCATCACACTTCAGTAATACTCTCTTGTTCATCTCTCTTTTTTTATTTTTCTATTTACATTTTATATATTCTATATATTCTATTTATATTTTATATTCTATTTATAAAAGTATGAATTTGTCCAACAGAGTAACGGTCCAGAATGTTATAACAGAGTGTTAACGGTTCAGAATGTTACAATAGAGTGTCTCGAGTACGGATTCTGGCTGGGTTTATGTCATAAGGTCCTGGGCCCTATGGAGGATCTGCCGCCGGGTGCAGGTCAGAAGTGGCCATCCTACCATTGTTCTTTTGGGACACCATCTGGTCACTGTCTCGATGGCCGTGGCCCTGCAGGACGTTTGGGACACAGGGCCATCCATTACCATTTTATGACCCTGTGACACCCTCACAGTTCTCTTCCCAAAAGGCATCGTCTTCCCCATTCCGTAGCCAGATCCTTTAAACAAAGTTTCTATTTTCTATTCTTTATTCTTTGGGAATGCAACGTCGGATCGCTTTCCATCAGTGTATCTCTATATTAATTTATCCTTCATCAAACGTTGTGTGTTTCACGCATTCTCTAAACAGTCATACTATCGATACCTTATAACTCGGCAGCTATCAGCTTTGAAACATTCACTTAAGGACCCAGCCAGTGCTAGCAAGCAAGTCTTTGCTGAGCCATCGATTCAATCATAAATTATCGTAAGGCTAAATAGTGGCGGGGTAGTTGCCATTATGTCGGCAGGAAGTAACGCTGCCGCTAACATATTATATACATATAAATACAAATAAACAATAAAGCAATGAATCCAAAATTTGTTTAATAATGAAACTATATTAATTATTTTATAAATTTATGGTATTAGTAACATACATCACAATTACAATCCTTAATAAAATAATCATCAGAGAAGAAATAAGAATTATATTACCATTACACTTTCATAATCATAAGCTATAAGAAAAGTAGCTAAAAGTACTTAAATACACTGCAACAGAATATAAGATATCAGATATTTTCTTATGTTATATGTTGTTTAGAACTTAATAAGGTTCATATATAGATTCTATTTTATGTTACAGAAACTGTATAATTTGCATGTATATCAATACAATTTTGATATAATTTTTGGCACAATATTCTTGTAAATACAGTATGTTAATGAACAGACACTTTTGATTATTTACTGCTCATTAGATGAATGTCATATGAATTAAATAATATTTGTTTTATAACCAACAATAAAAACTAATTTTTATAAAAGGTTGTACATTATAAAAAGAACTATCTAAAACTATTAAAAAATAATTGCTATACAAATATATGCTATACAGGAAGTAAGTATTTTATACTAAAATGTTAGGCATCATTTAATATTACAATAGGATTCCATTTATCTAAACAAATTTTGTTAGTGTCTAATTGAACTAACATGTTGACTTATTATACAAACTTGGGCTCGCTATCATACTTTTTCTATAAAATCAAATTATTATACAAAAAGTACATATATAAAGTAGAGCTTTGTTTATCTCCATTTATCAGACTTTGTTTACAGAGACAAGTTAATATTCAGTTTTAGATATTTGAACTTGTATCTGATCTTCTATTATTTATTATCCAACTATTTGTCATATTCAGAACATATTTCATATGTCCCAGTGAAGGAATATGACAACATTACTGAAACGATGCCATATAACAATGAAGCTCAAAACTGACTCAAATTATTGAAAAAAAATTTAATGTATCTATATCTTGACAATATGTCTTGGAAAGAAAAAAAATAATACTAAATTTTAGCAAAAAATGTAATATCCTCAAACGACTGAAAATGGGCGAATCAACTTTGTCATCAGAATACAATATTGACAAATCAACCATATTGGAAATACAATCCAGTGAAGATAAGTAAAATATATTAATTAAAGAAAAAAACAGACGTAAAAAAACGTAGTTAACCTTCATACATATGTCCTCTATGTGTCCATCTGCAAGAAAATAAAAATATCAAATTGTGTTCGCATCGACATCAATTTAACTCTTGTTTGACAAGTTTTTTCGTACAGAAGAAAACCTAACTCCTATTAGGTTGTCCGGAAAGTTTTCTTCGTTTTATAACGAAACAACGGATGCACGACATTTTTGTTTCATATTATTTTATCGAATTACGTATGATCGTAATAATAGAAACGGAACAAAATGAATCATACGGGATTCAGTAAAATAATACAAAACCAAAAATGTCGTTCGTCTATTGTTTCCTTATAAAAGGAAAGAAACTTTCCAGACAACCTAACAGTAATGCTATAATAGGCGTATGAATATGAATATTGAATGATGTAAATAACGTAAATATCAGCACCCATGTCCTATTAACTCAAACAGATTGAAGCGCACAAAATCCCAAAATGTAAAAAGATATGAATAAAGAAAAGAGATAAAGGAAAGAACTGAAATCATTATTTGAATAAGTGCAATAGAGAATCAATAAACTCCTATCATATCAATGATCCAATTATCTGAAATGTGTTCTTACTATCTCTCAATATGTTCGGATAAACGTAGTTTTATTATGTAATACTCCATTTCATTATATCAAATTTAAAACTATTATTAAAGTTTGTATAAGTTATTTTTTTTAATACAAATACATAGAAATTTATATTTCACAAATAACAATTTTACGATTGCTGAATAATTTCTTTACCGCTACTTTTTCAGTTATATTTTGACAAATATCCACAATTTAAGAATATAATTTTTATATGTATATTTCAGGTACTTAACCCTCCGAAGATCGCGGTTGATCTGACAGATACAGTTAAGATCTAATTCTAGATATTTTTAAATACATAATTGTTCATTTTTTATATTTAAATATAGTTTATATATACTGTAAATATATCTATATATTATACTTTGTATTAATTTTTGTACAGTTAAAGACTTTTCATATATTTATACAGCCTTTTCATAAAAATAAGCACAGTAGCATAGATTTTAAGTTACTGTATCTCTCAGATACACCGCGACCTCTGAAGGATTTTTTATGACCGCGACCTTCGCAGGGTTAACATAGTTACTTTTAAAATTAGTACATTCTCCATATTAGATAATCTCTATCTCTCAAAAAATTTAAATAATAGAGATATCTCTGTTTTAATAGTTTTAATCTCATAATTGTAAATTAATATTTAAAGATTTAAAAAAAATAGTACTTACTTTATCAATTTTATACTAAAAATTCTCATTTGTAAAATTTTAATGTGATACAAACTTAATGTAATAAAAAATTTGATTTCATAACTCTTCAATATGAGATTTTAACAGTTTTGGTAAAGATGATACATCTGCTGTCATAAAATTATCTGACAGACAGACTGCAGGAAAGACATGATTTAGTATGGCATAATAATGAAAACCAGCTGCTACAGCAACAAAAAGGTGCCAAATTGCATGTGCACATGGTATTCTTCCATCAGATTTAAAAAACGCAATGCCAAAAATATAAAACAGTCCTCCCAATTTTAATTCAGTAATGTTATATTGATGATACTGGAAGTATTAAGGTATATATTTTTAAATAATGTACGATCATTATTATCTAACATTCTTAGTCATATTTTTAATGTATAATTATATACTTACTGCATTAATAATTGCATAACTAGGACCAATTCCTATAATTAAGTAAAAAATTGTTTCTAACATTTTATATTGTTCATGGAAGATTTGTTGATACAGTATACCCAATATTGCCATAATCCACACAGCATAACGCATTGTAAATAATAATTCATCATTTGGGAAGTGATCTACATTTAACCAAGGAAAATAACTAGCAGCAATAAAAATGTAAATCATGGCACGATCACAACGATGAAGTGTTTCTTTAAGGTGTCTGTAATATAATTACTTGTTATTTCATAAACACAAAATGATGGGCAGAGTTATATAAACTAAACTAAGTTAAAATATGTAATAATAAGTACCTGTTATTATTGCAATAATGTACACTATGGAAAAATGTTGAGACCGTAAAAATAAGAATCAAGGATGTGCCATATACATAAGCTGATACCAATTGGGTCCATGTCATAGAGCGGCGGACCAATTCCAAGCTACCTATAACTGATGGTACAACCCAAATACCATGAGTAGCTACATTTGCCATGTGTTCTACAGAAGTAGGTATATATGCTTCGTTACTACATGCTGGAGGATTCATCCATTTTATTCTGTAAGAATTTAATACATTGTTTTAGTACAATTTATTTCTTTTTAATATATTCATTTTTATTTATTTATACTAAATATTAAAGTATTGTATATCGTATATTATATATTTAACATCGTAAAATGCTTAATATGTGCTTAATATATATAACATACAAGGAAGGAAATGTATAAAGTAATATAAATATTTTGTTTCGAAAAAATAAAAAGTTGTTTCTACACAGTGTGTTATTAAAATTACAGTTATTAAAATTATAGTAAAAGAAATTTTCTGAATTTAAAAATTCAGAATTTAGTACATGTTTTTCGAGAATATTAAATTTTCACGATTTTCTCGAAAATAAGGTCCCCGACGTACTTTTGTTATTTTCAATTTCGTCTTATTTTAAACCATAGAATCTCGTTATCTTCATTTGTAACACAAATTTAGAACCACAGTGTATAATTATTATATTATATTTATACAATTATATTAATATATATATAATATATATATTAGTATAATTATAATACATGTATATATAAAAGAGCAGCATTAAGGGGTTGTGCTACCATTGCAGTTTTAAAAATAAATCCTACAAAATAATGCGGAAGAAGAGATTTTGAGAAAAATTGTACTATATAAAAACGAAATCTTATATCGCTTAAACTAAACACGTGTTAATCTGTTCAAGGAAAGCTTCTGATTTGCATTATACCTTAGATTTCTTCATTGGCTTGAAGCAATAGAATATCCGTAAACAAGTGTTTATTCGGAGATTAAATTATCTTTCAAGGTCTTTTTAGAAAATTCTTCATGATTCTCAGAACTTCTGAATTTTATAATGTTCAGCTAATTGATGATGTTGTGTAAATCACATTATCACATTAACTGCAATTTTTGTCAAAGTTACATTGATTTTACAGCATGCAATGTTCAAGTACATACAGATTAAAAGAGTTTAAAATACTTTACAAGACCAAATACAGGTGATTTTTGCAAGTGTAAGCATATTTAAAAGAAAACTATATAGTAATTTACTTTATATGATAATTACTTTTCATATGATTATGGAATATTAAATTTTTGAATTGCGTTTCGTATTCTTTACAAATGTATAAAATGCAAACATACATTATAAAAGAGATATGAAATTTCTAAAAAATAGAGTCAATTCATATCAACTGATACATTATCGCGAATATGAAATAAATAAAAGGATCAAATTATATATATATAAATAAATTATTATTAAGAATAATATATGCCTTTAAATATATTATTAATGTTCCACAATTGAATTAAAAATGATGTAGAAGGTTTAAATGTGCATAGAAAAACTAAAAGTATTACAAAATATCAAAATTATGAATGAAGAATGTTTTATCTTCGAAGAAACATTCGTATGTATTATGAATCATAAGTAAGAGGTAGTTATATAGAGAGATAGACATAGAAAAAGGATTAGTTAGATATAAGAGTAGAGATAATAAGGAGATAACGCCAAAGATTGATATATGTCAAACGAGATGTAAAACTGAAAAGCTCGTCCAAAGCCGAAAGGCACGGACTAAGTAATAATAAATAAAATAATGAATCACAAGTAACTGATAGGATGAGGATGAGGAAAATTTTAAACGCATTTTCCTCAAAACCGTATTAAGAAAGCTTAAGAAAAAGAGATCACGATATGATCAGGTTATTTCGCTATATTTAATTTTCGTATCGAGTTCAATTATCATATTACTACTGTATTTACATTCTTATCATTTCATTAAAATAAATAAAAGAAATGGCATGAGATTTAATTTGATTGACTTCATGATTACACAATAGATAAAAGAGATATTTTTAATTTTTGTAATTTAGCATAAAAAATTTTAAAAATTTTATTCATTTTCATTGAGTAAAACCAAGTAAAGCCAAACAATGCCAAGTACCTCGGGTACGGTAAATTTTAGGACAACTAAACCTTAGTACTTTTATGCTAAGAATTCTTGGTGAAATATCCTGTATAAGCGTGGTTAAGAGCAAAAGGCATTGAAACAGCCGAAATTTATAATATCCGCCTAACGGTCAAATTGTCGACCTTAACTAATCCATAGAAAAGGTTTTGGTGAAAGCAGCTTTCCCTCAAACTTAGAACATGTAGATTACCTGCAAAACCGTTAACTCCAGGTCATCGTCAGCCTAGCCATAGTTCCAAACATTTAGCATTTGACGACACATTTTTCCTTTGCGTGCATAACGTCACTTGATTTAATGATTAGACCTATGACGATTGGAGTAATTACATACTTCGAGAAATAAAAGACGTGCTAGGATACAAGGAAGTGGAAGTTTAAATGGAGGAATTTTCGTCTAATAAAGAATCTTCTACAGGGTATTTCACCTAACTTGACATCTTAAAAATCTCGCTTATTTTTTATGATAGGAAAAAATATCAGAGGAAAAGTATATTCGGTTCGAAGGGACAAAAGTGGTGATAGGCAAAGAAATTTCCTCAAGGCCACTTTTTTTCAAGATTTTAAAGTCATCGAAGTATTTTTAAATGGAACTACATATTTTCGTTATGTCCAGCTGGATAAATTGTAAAGAACAAATTAAATAAAAAAAAATATTTTCATTACAAAAGTCTTATAACTCATAAAAAAAAGTTCAACGATGTGGAATATGTTGACCTTCACATAACCTTCAACGATAAAAAAATATGTATATGTGTAATATTCACATATTGTTTCAATTAACATTTTTACTTTTATTTTATTTTTCAACTACTTACAATGTGCCTGTTTATATTTTCGTAATTTTATCTAAGTCAAATATTATTTTATGCGAAAATACGTTAATTTCTTTTAACATTTTTGTGTCCTGAATTTATCTCTGCTGTATTTCTCATGTGCATCAGAGCACACTATATAATATATTAATATACATATGTTCCTAGTATATAATCTCAACGTGTTCAATGAACGATGATTAACATTAAGTGGTACAGACGGTAGTGCGTTCATTGAACTCTCAGCAATCTAATATACATATATTTTTTTTAAACTTTTATCTACTTTTATTTTGAAAAAAATACAAAAATCTAATTATAATTTGAATCTTATGACATTTTACTGCCTATTCGAACTCAATATTTCATTGCATGAATTACAGCAAATTAAGAGATAATAAAGAAAAATAATCGTGTGAAATTAATATTACACTGATATTAAATGAAAATTATAGTAACATGCACTAAACTCTCGCAGAATTTGGATCAAATTACGTTAGTTAGTATTGAGATATTGTTTCGAGAATTGATGGTTGTATAGCTCACATTCTTGGCTCACTCCTCAGAAGCTGTTTACATACGTCCGGGATAAGAGTAAGAAATATCAAGAGCAGACAAGATAATACATATGTAGAAAAATATTATTTAAATAATATTTACAGTTTTATATCAATACTTCTACAAAGTTATTCCAAAATTCAAAACTTAAAATAGTACACAGTTACTTATTTATTATGTCATAGTATAAAGAAATATACAAATTGATTCGTTAATTACTACAAGAAACAAATATTTCTTCACTAAAAAATATTAATTTTTAATGAAAACGTAAGTAAAAAATGCATAAAATTATTAAGTAGAATTTTGTTTTCATGAAAAGTAGCTTTGAAAATTTGTTATAACATTTATTTAATTTAAAATTATTTGAGTAATTTTAATTACATTTTACCATTTTTCTATTATCACAAATAAAAGATTGTACTGTATAAAAATTATGACAGGTATAATCAGTAGAAACATGTATACATGAAAAATGTCTATTTATCAGATATAATGACATTGCTTGTATATGTTGCCGATTTCGCTTATAACGTGAGCATTAGTATGCTCCTCTTAGGTAAAAAATGCTATATACAATATTTCTATTTAACTGCGAATTATTCACAATAGTTTTATAATTCTTAACTTTAAATGCTAATTTTTTCTAATATAATCACAAAAAAAGAGAAAATGCACAGAATATTTCTTTATATTATATATAGGTATTCAAATGCAAAAATTTATATATGTACTATTATATAAACTGTGCAATGCTTTTTGTATGAATCATAGTATCGTGTTATGAAATCGTCGAATAAAGTTCATATTCGCACGTCATTTCTATGATTGACAATTATTCATTAATCAACAGCAGAAATTGAAATATTTTATAAGAAAAAACCTATTTGATATAATTATCATTTCTTCTAATTGTTCATCATTTTTTATGCTGTGTACAATTAATTTTATAATGTTTTAATATAAATTGAGCTGTTAACTAAAAATATGAACGTCATTAGTTGGTAGCCAATAGCCGCAGCAGCAACAATCACTTTCTGTTTGCGTTTACTGTCTCATCTCGTTAGACAGACTATACATCCATCTGTTTTAACTAATATCATATATATGTATCTTTTGGATACAAGAAATCATAAATTAACACTACAATAAAAAAAAGGTTTACCNAATTTAATCATTTTATACAAACAATTTTATAGAAAAATAAATATTTAATTTTTAATAAATATGATAATTTTTTTTATCTTAATAAAAAATTTAGTACGCTACTTATTTACATCCAAACTCATTGTTATTCTAAATAAAAATGATTGTTTGATAATTTTTACATTTTTCATGGTTATAAGGAAGATAATGAAATTTTCATATAAAGAAATATTGAGGAGCACAGTTATTCCATATTCTACAATAAAAATATGAATGACTTTAATAAATATGAAATTGACTCTTTTAAAAAGTTACTATCCAAATTAAGATTTTTATTAGTAACTGCTGAATTACTAATATAGCTTAAAGAAGAAAATGCTAGATATACGTATATACAAATAAATTATAGATACAATATACAGTTATAATATAAAATATGGAAAAAGAAATATGTTTCAAAAATGTGAAAGAAAATTATAAACTAAAGATGTTTAGAAGATGATTAAAAATTACACTACAAAAAAGACAGTTAAATCATATAAATCTACCATAGAAAAATTAAAATAAGGACATAAATATATACGTATACATTGTCCCAATGAACAAATCACAATTCTTGCTTTATATTTTTTTAAAGCACATAAAACATATAATGTAAATCTAGAAAGTATTGAAAGACAAATAATGATAATAAATCAGTATTCCTCTTATAAAAAATATACGTGATGTTTATTTTAATGTTCTGCTTAATTCTTTAGTCATTTATAATTTGATTTTTTTTATGTAACATGAAAACTTATTAAACAACTTAGTATGAAAATGAAATGTAAAAATATTTGTTTCCATAATAAATAAAAAATTTCCTCGAGTTCTTTAAATAGAGCTCCCAAAAGTATAAAATTAATATTTTTTAATTTGTTATACAATATATTTTTGTCAATAGTAACATATAACAGTGACAAAATAAACATAGGATAAGTATACACAAATAATAAATAAAACAAAAGATGCCATATTATTTTAAAATTGAGAAATTTATACTAAGATTTACATAAATGTTAATACACAAATATATATAATACCTACTTGTCAACCTACATTTGATGATAATACACACGTTCCATATATTCCAAAACATTGTACAGATTTAATAGTTGAGTATCCATACAACTTGGATCTTCTATAGATAACATTACTTGATGAAATTATTTGTTTGTCCACTTATAAGCAGAATAGCAATGCATTTCATTTAAATAGGCCCAATTAAAATTTCCAATGCATGCAAAGTTTTAATTCTACTAGCAAACAGGATGAGAATTAAAAAATATTATGGAGAAAATTTATTCGAAGAAAATATAGATAAAAATGTAGCAAAATTTCTTATTTTTAAATTTATTAAATAGAATACTTTTTCATTACACAACAGTTACGTAAAATCTTAAATTTCTTATGTAAAAGTATTATTAAAACCAGTTATATTATATAAGAAAATAAACTTCTATGGTTTCATACAGATGTACAAAGGAAATACAATAAACGATAGCATGCTACATTAAAAATAGAAAGTATTATTTTTTAGAATACTTTACAAATAAGGATAAAAGCTAAAATTTGTCATTAATGATGTAAATAGGATATCATGCAAAAATGAAATATAATCAAATATTTTTCTTATAATGTTACACATGAATTTAAACAGCCATTGTTTTGCTAGTTGCAAAAATTAAGCAAGTTAACAAGATACTAAATGTGGAACAGGTTAACATTTGTTAATTAATATTAGTTGTGTTGTTATATCTTACTCTTTAATGCGTTGAAATCGAAAAAGATTTTTTATTGGTGCTGCAACGAATTGATGAAGACCAAACATATCCATATTTCCCAGGAATTCAGCAAATTTAAGTACATAAAACCTCAATACAACAAATCAGTTTGATGATTAATATAAATTATTAATTTATGCGATACTTATTTCTTTTTTACCTCATGCTTCATACTTTCAAATTATACACATAAAATACTAAATATTGACAGAACTAATATGTCTCTTATATTAAATGATTTATTCATTCATCATCAACACTACCGCTATCGTTGTCGCAGCACTACTGAATACTGAATCAAACGTTCTTTAACTACTGCAACTAACCACTATGAAGGCCAATGAAGGCGATCTATATAGGATAGAAGCAGAAGCAAGAGTAATAAGTAAGCATGTACATATGTATATAGATATTTATAAAAAGTATGTACCTAGATATAACTATCGAGTTACATTAGATCGTATTATTTTTCAATCCTTATCTACGTTTAACGTTCTTATTAAATAGTAAATTTATATTTATATTACCTTATCCATAAGTTAAAATACTCGTAAATTTTTATGCGCATATGATAATTTATAAAATTATTAACAGATAGTAATAGGATAATGGAAAAATAATAGATTAGTAGATAACTTTATAGTACAGCAGAGCAGTAGATAGATTACATATATCTAGCTTATGAAAGATGACATCTGTATAAGTTCATAATTAATATATGTAAGTTGATGCTACATATAATGACATATGCACGTACGTATTATTAGCTGATATCTTTTAATTATCCTTTTAAATAATCTTTTTTCATAATTTTATTTAGAATTAAATTAACTCGAATTAAGGTTCATGTATACCTTTAGATATGTACTGAGTCTCTAGATCATTTTAATGAGATTAAATAATTATACAAATAATTATTTAATGATTAGACAGCAATTCTTTTTTAGTATGTATATTTGTTTTGTATTAAGAGTCATAATTTAAAAAAGAAGGTATTCAAAAAGTAATTTTTAACTTCAGTTTCAATTTTAAGTGTACTTTATAATTATAAAATAGTTTTCTAGCGCAAATTCTTTTTTAGCTTTTCTCAAGTGACTGATCTTTAAATATAAATACATACATATAATCTATATGAAAATGTACTAAGCATCCTTTAATATAAATCTTTTATTAAAGCCTAGCATTTTTTACTAATGACATATTTTCTAGTTATTATAGACAATATAATTGGAAAAATACTTGAACGCTTTTTAGATTATTAAAAATTATCCGAAATCTTATAAACAATTTGTTAATATCATAATAGAATCTTTGTCTTAAATATTTTATTTTTTATATTTTTGGATATTTTTATATTATAAGTGGCTTTTAATTTATCATACCAAAGGCGCGTGCGCGCATGCGCATGTGTGATTTATGTAAGACAGAAATACAAATTATATACATATATATATGTATGTATATATTAATATTTATTTAATTTTGTATTTTAATAGCATATTATAATTAAATATAATTCATAAATAATTATTAATAAAGGAACGGAGATATAGATATAAGTATAACATGTTTCCTTTATTAACATATTTATTGGTTTGTCGAGATATAAGAAATGATTTTGTTAATATAATAATTACAAAATAAAATTTATAATAAAGAATGATAGAAAAAGTATTATAACAGTGTTTAATTATTCGTATTAGCTGTTATGACAATAAAATATATTAAATAAAATTTGATGTTTCAGTTTCGTCGTTCCGTCAGTTAGTCAGTTTAGTAGAGATTGTCAGCTGTTCGATCTATGGAACGTTGGTAGTATGAATCTGTACATTGCGCTGTATACATAGTCACTTGTAGGAATCGTCGACACCGAGTTCGACATCTGTTCACAAATCTTGTAGAAGCGTGCGCGTGCGTGTATTTGTATGAGCATACGTAAAAGGAAAAAGAGAAACAGATAAAGAGAGGCAATAAAAATAAAGAGAGAGAAGGATATAAAAAGAAATTAAAAAAGAAGTGGATAAAGTGTTCTTACGCGGATCGTCCGTGCGATTTATGCAAAATCTCGTGCATAACGTGGATGTATTGACACAAGGATTAAAATACAGTATATCAGGACTAATGAACCTCGCAAATCAGACTACTGATCCTCAAAGTCGTGTTTTCTTTGTTAACTTCAATCAGGATTGCACGTAAGTGTCGCACCCTCGGTTGTGAGGTGAAGACGTCGTCCTTTGTTCCCTAACCTTATTGTTACTTCATTACAGAGTGAAATCTGTTCCTTTAAAAACGAAATTAAGTATATATCCTGTGTATTAATATATCTTTGTTTCATTAACTACATAAAACATTCTTGTATTTTGATTGTATTTTGGATTTCTTATAGTGTTTCTATTCATCTGCGTTATTCATTTCGTTTACTTATTAATTGCGTATTATTAATGTAGTAGTCATTCATATCGATTACCTTGCATATCATTGTTATAAAATGATTATTATGATTAAAATGATTATGATCATAAAAATTTTTATGTACCTAATGGTTTTTATCATTATCATGTTATTATCTTGGTTTCTCTGCTACTTTTAATTTGTCATCATTGTTTCAAGCTGCCTTGAAGAAAGAATTATTTCTTTATTAATTAATCCGTAATTAATATATGATACTTTGTATTTTACAGTATCAATATATTTGCAATAACTATTACTATATTAACTATTACTAATTGTTAATGTAATGTAATTTGAAAACTTGTTAATGTTTTAAAGCCCTGTATCTTACTGATAGTAGTCATTCTATATAAAATTCATTTCAGATCTTTGGCAGTGGGATCAAAGGCAGGCTACAAACTTTTTTCTTTAAGCTCTGTTGATCATCTTGAAAAAATATATGAAAATGGTAACAAATTTTTATACATTTAAAAATAAACATTGAAATTGTTTGTATATATTAGTCATTATATATACATGTATAGACAAGTATTTTATATTTTTAGAAACCTTTAATTTAGAAATTATGTTTTCTTAATGTATATTTTGTTATCTTTAGTGTCTTTTACTATATCTCTTTACTAGATCATCTTTTCAATTATGTATCATTATGTAAACTACAGATACTGAAGACATATACATTGTTGAACGACTATTCAGCAGCAGTCTTGTGGCGGTAGTTAGTTTAAGATCGCCCCGTAAACTCAAAGTTTGTCACTTTAGGAAAGGCACTGAAATTTGCCATTATAGTTATTCTAATACTATTTTGGCTGTGAAATTGAATAGAGCAGTAAGTTTCATCATATTATAATAGCAATTGTGAATGTATGATAGTATGATAATAGAAACTAGTTTATTTAAATTTTAATTTTAATTCTTTTCATTGAAATAAATATTTTGTGGATGAAATTAAGTTTGTATATTATCTCAAATTATATTAAACTATTTTTGTAGAAATCAGATTTAATCTTTTTTTCATTTAATGTGAAGGAGACTTGAACATAAAAAACATGAGCATTCTTGGAACAACTGATTTAAATGAGACTTAAATAATATCAGTTATAGATATATTAGATGTATCAAATATTTCTATAAACGAGTTTCTATTAATAAAACGATATACATTATATTATTATAATTTTGTTGAATATATAGGAATTATAAAATAATATAAATTTACAGAGATTAGTGGTATGTCTGGAAGAATCATTATATATTCATAATATAAGAGACATGAAAGTGTTACACACAATTCGTGATACTCCACCTAATTTAGCAGGTCTGTGTACACTATCAATAAATAGTGATAATTGCTATTTAGCTTATCCAGGCTCAAACACAATTGGCGAAGTTCAAATATTTGATGCAATTAATCTTGTAAGTATTATAAAAATCTTAACAAAGATAGGGATTACACATTTAAATGTATTTTTTATTTTTAGCAAGCTAAAACTATGATTCCTGCGCATGACAGTCCATTGGCAGCACTTGCATTTAGTCCTAATGGTACCAAAGTAGCTACTGCTTCTGAAAAGGGTACTGTAATTAGAGTTTTCCATGTAAGTTTAATTATTCATATGGCATTAATTATTTGATCAGTTCCTAAATTTAGATGCATTGCTGAAGGTTCTTTATATCTCTGAAGGTTCATGATGGTACAAAACTGTTTGAGTTTCGTCGTGGAGTTAAGCGATGCGTATCTATAAGCAGTCTTGCTTTTAGTGTGGATTCTATGTTTCTTTGTTGTTCAAGTAATACAGAAACAGTGCATATTTTCAAGTTGGAGGAACCAAAGGAAGCGTATGTAACTTGTCATTATTTAGCTGAATGCTACCATCAAATTTCCATTTTAATGATTCAAATTTTCTTTTACTACTATTAGATTGCGGCAAACAACAGAAGAATCACAAACTTGGATGGGATACTTAACAAAGGCTGTATCTGCATCAGCTAATTATTTACCTTCACAAGTAACTGATGTTTTTAATCAAGGACGTGCCTTTGCCAGTGTCCATTTACCATTTCAAGGATTAAAAAATGTTTGTGCCATCACAGTGTAAGTTTAATTAATAAATTACGTATGTAAATATATATATATTTTCTAAAATGTATTTTATTATACAGCGTACACAAAGTACTTAGGTTGTTGGTGGCTAGTGCTGAAGGTTATTTGTACGTTTATAATTTGGACTCAACTGAAGGTGGAGATTGTACATTGCTTAAACAACATAGGTTTGTACTCTTACAATACAATATTTCTAATTTAATTCATATCTCATCAATAATTTTAATATTCAATTATTTTGTATTGTACATAACTTGTGTATCATGCAGTGCAATCACGTTGCTTGTATTCTATAACATGTCTGACTTAAATATGTGCATGCTATTATTTTTTAACTATTGAAAATACGCACAAATTTTTCTAATTTACCATCTATCTAGCAGTTATAATTTTTTCTAGCATTTCCTTGAAAATCATTCTCTTCTTATATATGATAATTTTCTCTAGTAACTTAAATTTTTCTTACATCTAGTTCCAGATATTTCAGACTCTTCTTAACTTTAACAAAATATATACTTATACATTTTTTTAAAATTCAGTGTACTTACATGAAAATTAAATTTCTATAAATTGTTTTAAATTAATTATCTAAAATTCTTTTATAGCATAAAATATATCTGTACTTAATGTATGTTATAAGATTAGAACAACTATCCCTAAGATAAGTAAAGATATATTAAATAAACCAATCCACTGTGCCAAAAAACTTTCTTGTAATAGACACAAAGTTATTACATTACGATGTACAATAAAATATTATTATATCATAAAATATCATTTAAATTTTCTAGTCATGTAAATAATGAGATATAAATAATAAATTACATTTATAGATTAGACGGTAAACGAGATGAAGTGGACTGTGCTAGTGTGTCTACAACAGGTTCTACAGAACCTCCTTCAGGAACGAATACTGCACGAATAGTACAAAATACAGGTATGGCAATATCATAAGTATTTGAACATATTAAAAGTAATGTAGGTTTTACAATCGAGCGTGTTGACGATAAAGATATATCATTCATATGAAACTGACACATTAACATGCTTATACTATAATATTATAAGATTCATTGGACTTTAATATTTGATTTAAATACTGATGAAATCTTATCTTAAAATCTAGTAATGCTTAAAAGTTTTTGTTTTAAAATATTTACAGATTAAGTTCGGCCTTGCCTTGTCTGTTTTTAAGACATACATACATGTATAGATACATTATAATTGCTGTAGATGCAGTATTTACATGCACAAATTATAATTGTACATCATATTTTGTTAATGCATATGTGCATTTATTTGTACATAAAGTGGTTCTTATCTATATTTATGTCATAATATAACAAAAGTTTATTAAAGAAACTGTATATTTACAGAAGCGAATATTATATTTATTTTCAACAATATAGATTTTGACATATTGTAGCAGTTTATATTATACAGAATGTAAAAAATTGAAATAATTTTACTATATATAAAAAAAAATATTTAGGATTTAATTCCACTTTTACAAATTAAATACCACATTGAATATAACGTATTAAAATCAAATTATATTTTTGTATATGCAGAAATGTATATAAATGAATATTGTAGTAAAACATGATGTTTTTTTATATTCAGAATCATGACAAATTTTATTTTTCTGTAATAATTTATTTTATTTTTTTTAAATATTAAAATTAATGAACAATACAGTATGATCTATAATCAATGGTAAATAATGAAGAAATTCATATTATAATACTTTAATGAGTTATTAATGAAAATCATATTTTATTAATATTTATTATTACTTAACGCAATTTAGTAAAATACATACATAAAGGTTAATGTTCTTAATAATAGATATGCATGGTGTGTATATCTGTGCATAGTGTACATATTAATATAAGTTTGTAGAGTAATTATCATTATTATAGAATTGGAAATGCATATTTTATTTAAGTTATTTTTACATCAGATACAAATTAAAAATAAATAAGTGTTTAGTGTACATAAATACATTCTTTTTCAGAATAAATACAATAAAGAGCGTAACTAAATTAATAACAAAATTGTTTATAAACAATCATTATATAACATAAAATTACAAAATATATAACTGAATAGAGAAATTAATACCATTTTGATTAGTATACTACAAAGGAATAACTTTAATTGTTTTAAATTTTTAAAATGTGTAAATGTGTAAAAACTCAGTTTTGTATTGAATAATATGCTTTTAAATTTGTAAGAACATAATATTTTTGATAGTGTGGAAAGAGTCTGTATATAGTACATATATACATATATTTTTAAGTTGATTATTCAGTTCTATAGTTATTAAGTTTTACAACATAAATTTAAAAATAATAAAATATATGAATTAGTTTTGTTAAATAACTTTCTTTTTATTACAAATTTACGATAAAATTAGATTTTGTATTGTTTTCTAGAGAATATTAAAAACAGTAACAAATGTTAAATATTAACAAATTATTCATCTTTTTGGTTATATTAATCTGGATGATTGGAATTTATATAATATAAATTACATTATGTTTACATAATGTTTTTGGAGATAATATTTGTGAGTGTTTAGTTAATTCAATAAGTTTTATTTTGAAATGTTGCAATGTATATATATCAGAGATGTACAAAATCAAAGATATTCTCAATTTTCAAGTTAAAATGAAAGTAATATATTAAATATATATGATGCATGCACATATACAATTGAATAATTGTTTAATGTTTTAAAATTTTAGATTGTTTTGCTATGGAGACAAATGTGTTTTTTTTATTGCTTTGCAAATAAAATTTTAAGTCTTCGTTATTAATAAAAGTAATATATTAAGTTATGATAGTGAACTGAAACAATACTAACTTTTGTATATACAGAATTAATTATATATTGCTCAATGAAAAACTGAGCTTTTCAATTCATATTATTTATTTATAGATGTATATAGGACAAAAGTTTGAAACATTAAAAAATACAGTTTTAACAATTAAGATTTGAACAATTAGAGAACAACGTATTCTCAAAAATTGTTGTTATTAGTTTAATTATGCTTCCTTACTGTATGTAATTTAGTTGGTTCTAGGATGTTGTTTTAGGTAATTTGAATTATGACATATGATAATCGTTAAAATATTATTGAGAAATATATCTATCAAATGATTAAATACAATTTTAGAAATATTGAGAACAATATGTCCTAACTCCTTTTAAGTAAAATACTCATACAATGCTTTTGTGGAAAATGATGTTCTTAATTGCGTAATAAAATTAAATTATTCTTGTTTTATTATTTATTATAAATACTACTTATCTAATCCCTTGTGCTGACACTATTTATCATTTTTACTGTTTACTTTATATTTTCTCTTTCCTTGCTTCTAACCCCTCTCAAGTAAATAAGTAACTTCTTTAGGGGCTAAAGGGGGGCCCCAACAATTGACTTTACTTGATGTAATTTTTTTCTTTTTATTATCCACTGAAGCCTGCATAAATAGCTACGCGGGTGTGTTGCGCGGCCGCTCGCCAGACTCCATGTCAGGTACTGGTATATTCTCTATACTGTCCCTTGCTTTTTTTCACTCTAATTCTCCATATACATTCTACTTAAAAATTCCTTTACTATGGTTTTTCTGCTATAATTAATACTTTATCTTACATATTTTTTTGTATGTGCAGTAAGGAAAAGAATGAGAGTAACATAAGTAATTCTTACATGGTTTGGGTGCAACATTTTTAAAATGTATATTCACTAAAATTTAATAATCATAGTTTAAATATACTTATAACAACAAACACAATATTACGCTATTAAAGACCAACTACTTACAAGCAATAATTAATATGCACTTGGGTATGTGTAGAATACTAAATTTTATTTTTCTGTAACTAAAACAAAATGAAAATCTGCATATCCGAATTTCATGTTTACTATTATAATTCAATTCGATAATGAACTTTTCTTGGTTATTAAAATTCTTTAAATCATGATAATACAGACAAGATATTCGAAATTAACAATCGAGAAAAAATTAATTTACAGATAATTATTACTTTATAATATAAGAAAGTGACATAAGCATTAAGATATTTTAAATGCATAAACGTATATTATTTTTAAAATATACAAGGTGTCCCATTCAACTCTGTCACCCTTAATTACTTTCTTATTTGTTACAATACAAATAAATGTTTGGAGTGCAACATTATTGCATTTCAGAGTGGAAATTAGCCTCTTAGAGAGAAAATTATCTCAAGTCATATTTTACTAATAATAACGTTTTTCTCTTTTAAGCGAAATGGCTTAATTTTTTGTTTATCATTAAAAAGTTGAGTTCAAAATACATCACATACCATGATCTTGAAATAACCTGGGCAGAAAATTTTCTAAGTAGATAATCGAGGTGGAAGCTCAAATGTATTACAGAAATAAAATAAATAGTTTAATCGCATTCTTTATTATTTTAACGTGCTAAGGGGCATGATCAAAGATATTGTATACAGCAATGTTCTAGCTTCTGAGATGAAAGTGCGTATTTCCAACACCATATGTGCAAGCATAGCTTCAGATACAGTAAAAAGAGCTGGTCCTACATTAGTTCTATATCTAAATAAATGTATTGAGTTTGAAAAAAGAATAAATAATGCGATTAAAGTGTTTATATTTTGCTTCTGTATTTCATTTTCCATGAGCTTTCACCTCAATTGTTTAGGTAGGAGATCTTCGGCACAGGTCATTTCAAGGTCATAGTATGGGATATACTTGGGTGCATTTTGATCTCACCTTTTTAATGGTAAGCGAAAAACAAGTTATTTTGTAAACAAAAACATTATTAGTAAAATCTCAGATGATATTTGAAGATGATTTTCATTTTCATAGCTTAATTTCTCTTCTAAAATACAATAATTTTCTGTTGAAACATTTTTTCGTATGGTGACAAATAAGAGAATAATTAAGGTGGAGTTAGGTAAGGCATCCTGTATATAAGCTATATTTCAATTAATTAAATGTATATGTATATATATAAGTTAAATTTTATTTTATTTTATTAGAAACAAAATTATTAATTAAATTTCTGATTATATTTTAATCACAATATTAGGAAATAATATAAATAAGTAAAATGTTAATAATTTTGGAGAACAGATAAATTTCTCTGATTTATTGCGGAAGATATTTCTTGTAAATTAATGTTAATGAATCTTTTAATTATTAACAATCATTAACAAATGTTGCAACTACATTTCGAAAGAATAATAAAAACAATGATAATTGAAATATTTTTCCGTTATATTTAGTTTTGTGTTGATAAATGTTGAAAATTTTTTAATGAAATCTGATATGAAAAATATGTCATGTATCATTGAATTCCAATTTCATACATCTTTATCGTTACATCTGCTTAAAATGGTTATTAATTTGAATATTTATGATCGAAATAAATAAATGGATTTTTATAGAGTCAGAAAAGTATCACGAGATGATAGCAGCAACTGAGAGTCCACCAGGCTTTTCGGGTTCCTTCCGTTTGAAAGATGATGCTGAATTTCCACCTGTTACGCAAAGGACGGATTGAGTGTAATAATTGAGGCATATCAAAAATTATGAGGATGAATTATATCTAACAGTGATTGAAATTAGAACACTGAATATAGGTCAAACTATGAGTCTATAATCATAGCTAATGTTGCAGATTCAGGAAAGCAACAAATTCTTTTTTAATGAAAATATTATAAAAAAAACAGTGATGAATTTGTATAAGTTATATAAATATTAAATCTATCATATATCTAGATGTTCATATCATATCAAAAGTTAATAACTTGAAAGAATTCTTATGATACTTTTAGTTTCAGTTTTTCAAGTCAGTATTTTATATTAGAATCTTATTATCATCAGAGAGCATGTGGTTGATTTTAGAAAGTTTAGTAATTTAATGATAGTTACTGCAATGCTTAAAAGAAAATACTTTGAAAAAATTCAAGGTGTAATATGCTTGAAAATATTTAGCAAAAATGTTTCACATAAACTTATGTGAAACAGTATGTAGACATTTAAGTATTTTTACTATGAATTATTAAAACAATGTTTATAACAAGATACTACATACAATAGACGTGAAAAAAACATTTTTTTCAGTACATAATATTCTTATTGAATATTTTGTACTTATTTTTATTGAATTACTGTATTTTGTAATTATATATTGTCATATTCTGTGTGTTCAATGACTAATAAAACAACCTCTTATTCTTTTAAGAAATAATGTAAAGAATTATAAATTGACGTTTTGGGAAAAGTATAATACTTACATGTTTTTAACAAACTCGTCCATCAATATTTTTCAAAAATGACATATTCTGAAAATACTTGTGATAATATATTTCATGTTTTCTTTATATATGAAATACTTCATACAATGTAAATGTGAAAAATAGATTTATATAAACAGTTATATATAAAATGAAATAAATTTCATTATATTTGGATTTTTATTCAAGTTAAAATTATTTTGAACATAAAATATTTACAATGCGTATGAAGATATCTTTTAGAAAATAATATAATTAAATATCATTTATTAAACCAAGACATTGAAAAAATTTTATCTTCTTTTCAATTATTGTACTTTATTCAGTGTATAATAGTGTAATTGTTATATATTTAGTGTGTTCTCAATAGTCTTGTTTATCAAAAAATTGAATGTATCCATTATTATTCATGTTTCTCTTAAAGTAAAATATCTAGTTGAAAATATATTATTTATCAGTTTGTTTAAATATGGATTATATGATTTATAACTTTTCTATATATAGTATCAATCCATTTTTAAATTTATTATAGCCTTATATGTATTATGCATAATGAAAGATTGTGGCATTTCTGAAAGTATATTATAAATTCCAAGCAGTTTTCCTACATTGTGTTAGTTTTATGACGTTTTTTTGTTATATTATCAATTCCACTTATATATTTCCGCACTTTGCTTGCTCTCTTTATATTTATTCTAAACTTGATATCTTTACTTTTGAATGTTTAAAATAACAGAACAAAGCAAAATTCAGGATATTATATTTACATATTTGTAATTAAAATTTTTTATATGATACATATCTTGTGTTGTCTGTTATCCCTATTATTTTATTTATTTTCATTATGAACTGTTTTAATTCATTTGATAGATTCACATTTCAAGTCTAAAATGATATTATATACTGTTTCTATGATTTTACATGTTTTTTGTAATTTTGAAAATACATAAGCAATAAAATTTTGTTCTCGTTTCGTAACATATGCTTTAATCTAAGAACGCAGACAGCATCGTTATTTAAAACAATATTATTTTAAAAAATAGATAATAATCTATGTAATTATTAATTCAAATACTGTAGACCCATAATGTCTTTTGGTGCTTTTGTATGAACGTAATGTTTTGTTTAGTAAATAATTTAACTTTTATAAAAATAGGTAATGTTAGAAACAAGTGTACATACGCATATATAATAAATTTTTAAGTACTGACATTGCATATAAAACTTCTTACGAATATATGTGATTAAAATGATGCATTGCCTTTAATTATGAAAACATTCAATCTTCCTAAATTTTGTGCGTTATGAAGCAATTATATTATTGAACATAATAATAAATTTTTATACAATAAACTATTCTATTATAATATTCTTTATTCATTTTACATAATGTATTTAATGCAACTTTAATGTTTTGTAAAAATGTATTGTTATGATTCCATTAGAAATATTAAGATGTTGGGAAACAACAATAATATGTAGATATACTTTTAGAGAATGAAAACAAAAAATGTTAAATCAAATAAAAAAGTATGTAAAGCGTGAATTAATCTAATTTGCAAACATCTAATGTAATGTAAGATATAACAATATACTATTTAAAAAATGGTTTAATTTTTGCTTTTTTCTTTTCAATGTGCATACAAATATTTTAATAAATATCCATAAAAAATGTGTACCCACAAATTTAAGTTAATTAGAGTTTAAAATATAGCATTTTATAATAACTTGTAATAAAATTTGTAAGTGCTGCATAAATAAATAATAAATAATTCAACTATCAATAATTTCAGAATTATATATGTAAAAATAAACAATGTAACTGCAAATACGTAATGTATACGTAAGTAATGTATATAAGAAAATTTTAATTGTTTAATTAAAGAATTCCAATTTTATATATATATATATATATATGAATATATGAATAATGAAGTTAACACTTTATTCTAAAATGAAAGGTTTTAAGAGATTCTTTGGTAATTTGTAAATAAATTTACTACTACAAGCAGACTGCAAATTCACCAATACACATCACCAGTTCCAACAATTTCACTGACATTGCTTAAACTCTCACATTACTGTAATCTCAGAGTATGAACAATGAAATGTAATTGAATACAGCGACAACGTAGCAAAAGAGTCTATCTCTAAGTCAAGTTGAAAAAATATATAACACTGTTATAGAATCAGAATTACGTTTTTATGTGAATAACCCAAATATAAAATTACATAGAAAAACTTATGAACAACGGAAAATTCGTATATTTCTATGCAATGTATATACAAAATAACGTATGAGATTAGAGTAGTTTATATACGTATAAAGTAATAATCAATGAATTATATTTCATTTTATCTATACATATAAAATGAAATTAAATTTATATTATCTTAGTAGTACAATATAATTTTCGCAATTTTATATTTTTTCTCGTGTAATTTGAATATAAAAAAATGTTTTTTCATTACACTTATATCGTTAATTTAGCTTAATTAAAATTTACCCTAATTACATACGTAAAATTGCATATACTAACACAGAATAACTGGTATTGAATTAGATTCATGTATTTTTGTATTATCAATTTCTTAGAATTACTTTTCTGTAAAATTTGTGTTTATAAACACAAAGTATGTTCTGCAGAATAGACAGGCCCTTTTGTCGCATGCTCACTGTAATGAGGTACACAGACATGAAGACTTAGCTGTAAAGATCATCATCTCCATCATCTTGAAAGGTTTGATCACCCTGTGTTGTATCTTGAGTACCGCTTGCTCCGCTTTGCGGAAATCTACAAAGATTTAAAATTTACTTTAGAGCAAATACAATCTAATATATTAGATGGAATATCTAATTGCAGACTTACGCTTTGTCATTTACAGGTTTCCATACATTAATTTAAAAAATATTTAAACGATTTATGTATTTTACCTAAAATTACTTCCAAATCCACGAGACTGTTGAAGTGTTTGCGCAAACATTTCATATTTTCTAATATCGTTATCAGATACAGAACGTCGTGCAAATCTCATTGCTTCTTCAAAATGTGCTCTAGTTATCTCTGGTACAGGATCGTCTTCGTCCATCTATAATATCATATATAAAATTATCAACATGTATGAAACTGATTAAAATGTGTAATAATATATAATATAAATAAAATATGTAACATTAAAACATTAGAAACTTACGTCCATAGATGCAGATGGATTACTAGCACGTTCTTTTTCTCTTCGAATCTCAGTTTCAATGCTTTGTCTAATAGCAAGTTTGCATGCACGCTGACAAATTTCTGTTATATCAGCACCCGAAAAACCATGTGTTACTTTAGCTATGTAGCTCAAATCTACATCCTATAACACAAATATTAATGATATAATTAGACAACTAGGGCGTATTAAAACAAAATGTAGAAAATTACTGGATATACAAATATATTTCATTTTCCCTACCTTCGCTACAGGTGATTTTCGAAGGTTAGCTCTAAAAATCGCTTCTCGAGACTTTTCATCTGGTAATGGTATATAAATCAGCTGATCTAATCTACCAGGTCGTAGAATAGCGGGATCAATAATATCAGGACGATTAGTAGCTCCTATGATAAATACATTTTTCTTTGCACCCATACCATCCATTTCTGTCAAAATTTGATTTATCACGCGGTCTGCTGCTCCACCAGCATCCCCCAGTGTACCACCGCGAGATTTGGCAATAGAATCGAGTTCATCAAAGAATAATACACAAGGAGCTGCGGCTCTTGCCTACAAATATGAATATAATAAATAAAGTAATTGTGTTTTATGTTTTTGAGTTTAAATTACTTACTTTATCAAAAACATCTCTGACATTCGCCTCAGATTCACCAAACCACATTGTTAACAATTCTGGACCCTTTACAGAAATGAAATTTGCTTGACATTCATTAGCTATTGCTTTAGCCAGTAATGTTTTACCACAACCAGGGGGTCCATAAAATAATACACCTCTGGATGGTTGCATACCAAATTTTAAGAATTTATCTGGATGTTCAACTGGATACTAGATGACAAAGGAAACACAATTACTTTAATCTCATAATTTAATTGTATAGCTATAATATTTATTTAGTATTTAGTCTAGTTTAGTATTTACAGTTAACAATTTTCTTACCTGTACCAACTCCTGTAATTCCATTTTAACATTTTGTAAACCTCCAATATCATCCCATGTCACAGTTGGAACTTCCACAATAGTTTCTCGCAAAGCGCTTGGACTACTCTTAGTCATGGCATACTAAAGTAAAAATATAAAATTGTTTATAGTATTGTAAACTATAATATTGTTTATATTATATAATATATTTATAAATTTAACTTAACTTCTCTGACATGACAATATCTACAGTATTTTTTTATGAATGTCTCTCAATTTCAATGTCATTACAGTGTGGTTGTCACTATTAATTTCAAATTAATTTTCGAAAACTTAACAATATCATAGTTGCTAGGACTAAACTGATCATTGAAATAAAAAAACAAATTTGGATAACTTTATTGTTAAGATCAAATAAACAAGAAAACTTTTCAAAACTAACGACTAAACTGCAGTTCTTTATACATTTATGAGAAATTTAAAAATGTAAAAATGCATATATATTTTGTATAATATACAAACATATATAAAACATCTAAAATATATTTTACACAATATTTAGCGATAACAGAAAGTCTGGAGAATAGATATGACTGAAGAAATGCTAGATCCCCTTTGCATATCTTTATGCTTATAAATAAAACTAATTATAACACATAGAAAATAGGAAGATTCATAGTAAATTTCAGAGTAAATTCGTAGTAAACATACGTCGTATATTGATTGGGTCGGAAAAGTTTAATACATGAGGTAATTACCTTGAAATTATCCATAGTAACGGCAAGAGAAGATAAAACTTCAGCATCTATATGTTCTTCTTCCAAGTCAATGAGATCCATTTTTTCACGAATTTGTTGTAATGCTGCCTCAGAGCATAACGAAGCCAAATCAGCTCCTACATGCCCATGTGTTTCCGCTGCAATCTAAACGATTGCATTAATTCAGTAAATACTATTAAAAGAAACAATTTATTAACTTCAAACTTAATTATATAAACCTCTTCTAATTCAACATCATCTGCAAGTTTCATGTTTTTTGTATGAATTTGTAAAATTTCTAAACGACCAGTAGCATCAGGTATTCCGATATCAATTTCTCTATCAAAACGACCAAAACGCCGTAATGCAGGATCAATGCTGTTAGGTCGATTAGTAGCAGCCATTACAATAACATGGGAACTTTGTTTCATGCCATCCATTAAAGTTAACAACTGAGACACTATACGTCTTTCTACTTCTCCATGAGTCTAGATAGAATATAACATATAAATTATACAATCAATTTGTAAATGTATAAAATAAAATGAATAATAAAAACCTTTTCTCTTTTTGGAGCAATGGCATCAAGTTCATCAATGAAAATTATAGCTGGTGAATTTTTTTCAGCTTCTTCAAATGCTTTTCTTAAATTACTTTCTGATTCTCCCGCAAGTTTACTCATAATCTCAGGACCTTTCAATATAACAAATTGAGTAACATTCTAAAATAAAAAAATATACTATATTTAACGATCAACATACCATTAATAAGAAAGAAAAATGCTCCTGTTTCATTTGCAACAGCCCGAGCAATAAGGGTTTTTCCTGTGCCTGGTGGGCCATACAAAAGAATACCACGTGGTGGTTTAACGCCGATAACTTTAAACAAAGATGGATGTCTTAAAGGTAATTCTACCATTTCTTTAATTTGAGCTAATTGTTTGCGAACACCACCAATATCATCGTAACCTACAGCATTTAAAGCCTCTTCTTCCTCCTACAATGTTTTTATGTATTTATATTACAATATAAAGAACTAAATAATTATTGAAAAATTATACTGAACTAACCTCCCTCTTAATAGCATCACCTTCACAATGAATAATTGTATCAGGAGCTACAATACAAAATGGTCCAGGATCTGTTTCTACTACTTTAAATTCTACAACACGCATACCACCACGTACAATAAAATTATCATCCTTATGAACAGGACGATAAGCTTCTAAGAAGTATGGTTTTAAATATACTTCAAATAAGTTTCTACAACAAAAAAGTAAGTTACTTTATAATTAAACTTTATATATATCTAAAAAGAAATAATGATTAATTAAAATATAATATTGAATTACCAATAATGTAAATTTCCTTTTTATTTTTTTATGTACACAGAACACATTACATTCTATTTACATATTTATTAGAAAGTCTAAATATAAATATATTTCTAACCCCTTCAAGTACATATATATATATATATATATATATATATATATATATATGCATAAAAATATACATATGATCTTTAGAGCATAAGATAATTTGTATTGATATTTACATTATATATTAACCATTAAAACAGAGTGTTTACATACATATATGATTAATATTGTTTCATATTAATTAAAATCATTTTACTGTATTCACAGATGCTATCAGTTTTAAAGTTGTTATTGTGTAAAGGAATTACCTAAGTATATCAACCACCTTTGTTATGTGTTCTATGTTATACTTGATTTATATGAATTTGAAGTAAAATGATACATTTTTGACAAAAAATATTTAAGTATTGAATATGAAGTATTTAGTGAACTAAAAGCATAAATATGTAATAGATTGGTAATATGATTACTTTGTATATTGGCGTAGACAACTATTGTAATGCTGTATCTTCTATAAACTGAACATTACATTATATTTTTTATATCATATATTTTCAAACATATCTTTTGTAATAAATATATATTAAATATATCCTTTTTATCACAATACTAAATTTTCAACTATTTTAATAATTAATTTTTTAAATTATTTGAAGAAAATAAGTGAAAGTAAGTAGCCATATTTTGCCTAACTTTACTATAACTTTACTTCAATTTATTAAATTTATTGTTTCGGTTAGTATGTAATGTCAAAATATTAGAATATATGCACCTCTACTTTCAGGTTAAACTGAAAAAAGTATTGATTTGATTTCATTTGTTACTTTATATATAATTATTTTATGTACCTTATATATTAGTTGGGAAGATATAAAATATACCCAATGTTGTTTTGACTATAGCAATTATTACATTAGGTATATTTTGTAACTTTATATATGTAAAACAAAAAAACAATAATAATAAGTAAATAATAAAATAATTATCTGATTATCAAAATTAAATGTCATTTAAAATTAACTTATTATTTAAAAATATGAAAAATATATTTTTTATTTTTCTAGAAAAGCTATTGATTACCCTGTAAGACCAGTTACTGTATCATCCATTGGTAGTACATGAATGCGTTTTCCATATTTAACTTCTGGACATGCTTGTACAGAAACAATATCACTTAAACGTACACGCAAATTATTTCTTATAACACGGTTCATACGAATTTTTTCATCAGGGCATGTATCATCAGAAAGAACAATGCACACAGTTTCTTTGCGTCTTTTTCCTTTCAGTAATACTGTATCTCCTCGGAAAAGTTGCAATTCATCCATTTTTGCTTGAGAAAGAGCCACTACAGAATTGTCATCTGCAATAGCTTCATCCACTAATAATCTATTTGGCTTGTCCTTCTTTCGAAGAATTGCTGTCGCCAAATCTTCACTGTTATAACACAAGGCATTTGATTAATTTCAACAAAGAGATATTGATCATTAGATAAAATGTATATAATACTGATAAATAAAAAATAATCTTAATTTATGACTGAATTATTTTAGGCAACCAATTTAATCTATTGAAGTTAATCTCTTTATGTCATTTATGTCATTTATATCATTTATATCATTTATATATAACCACTTAAGTTGTACTATAAACATAATAATCTTAATGTCTAATTAATTTTTGTTATTAACAAATATGACTTTCTTACCACATAATATGTTTTCTTATTACTATTTTATGTTAACTTATAATATACATTATTATATATATTATTATTACATATTTAATATTATGAATTATCATTATATATGAATAATTAAGAAATTATTAAATATAATTTATTATTATTAAATATATATGTATTTTGATTAATATTGTTATAATACAAAAATACTTTTGTACTGTATAAAATTTAATAATAATATTTTAACATGTTTTTCCTTTAACTTCAATTTTTGATAAAAAATGTAGACATTTTCAAACTTGTTTTTATACATAAAATAAATAATAGATATTTTACATATACAAGATATATACTAAACCTATAAAAAATAACTTGGAAAATTTTTCATTTATAGTGTGAATAAGATCGTATATGATAATCATATGAAATGTACTTGAAAAATTAATGTATTTAGTTTTTAAAACTGAACATATGATGTTTACGCAGTTTTGTGTTACAATTATCTCTTGAAACTAAATGGCAGTAAAATTATATAGTTTTTATTTTTAATAAGAATTTTTTATAAGATTAAAAAATATTATAGTAAGAAATAAATATCAGTATCAGCAAAATTCCTTTGTCATGTTCGGTATAATATTCGGCCATGAACAGTCGGCATACAAAAATGATAAGCGCGATTTGTGTCATTACAAGTTGTTATCATAAGAAAAATTGCAGTTTATACTGAATGATTAACTTTTATAGAAGAAAATTTAATAAATATCATTTATTTTCATAAAAATCTATAAAAAGACGCGTTGCGTCGACATGATGACAACGTAAAATTGGAAGCATGGATACAATTTATTTGTATACTTTATGTTTGAACATTGAAGTATTAAAATTATATCATTATAAATACTATCTGATTAAATGGTTTTTTTTGTCAAATTGTCTTACCTTTTTGGTTCGCCCATTATTCTGTTGATTTCAACGCAAAAGAAAATGCACACGTAATGATCAGAACTTGATATCGCACACGTACGAGTCAGCAACACCTATAGCCGATCCAATGAACATTCTCATTTGAACTTTCATGGCTTGCATTGGACTCCCCCATTGTCGAATCAAAAGCTGAAGGCAAATTTACAATAGGCAAATAGATTTGCCATTTTAAAACATCTTATTGGCTACAGAGTCTTTAAACTATCGTCAATTATCGTAATTTTCAGTATTTAATTTTGATTATTTAATTAATTATATTTTACTACAGAAATTCTAAGAAATTTTATCATACATTATTATTCAATTTCAGATACGCAAGATATAGATTAGTATAAACAAATTATTGAATACTGTTACTTTTATCAATTTAATAAGTAAAATTTTGCATTTTATAATATCCTATAAATATTCTTCATTTTTTTTCTAAATTTTTGGGTATATAAGTATTATTAGATATTTATTAACTCAAGATATAATTTGAAGCATTAAATGGATTGTAATATTTGTAATAAATGTAGATATTCGTAAAAAAAGACTTATCTTTTCCTTTTTTTTAATTTACTCTATATTCAGTAGATGATCTATTAGCATGTGTCTAGTTTTAAAAGTATGTTAGGCTTTAGATGGCTTACGTCACGAAATTCTCAAAGTGAAAATACGATAAATATAAGTACATACTTCTTACTTGTCAAATCGGTCTATAATGGCTGGAATTAAAGGTTATTCGGCATATACTTTTAATTGCATAAATACATAAGCTTTTATCATAAAATTGAAAAATATGATATTGCCGAAGGAAGTTTAATGAAAAAGCTGAATTAAAAATGATACATCTAAACATAACCTTACTATTCTTATTGTCATTGCTGTCAAATTTTTATATGTAACCGACACATGTTTATTAATTTATTTTATAAACATATATATATATATATATACATACTATTTTATTTTCTATATAATACAAATTTACTGTATTTCATTTTACTAACTTCGCTTATCATAATCATTTTTAAATATTATAAATATTTACGTGTGCTCAGATTTACTAATTAATATTTGTTTTGTATGTTAAACATTTATGAAACAGATGTAAATCTCCTACATGTTTACATACAAATTTTTAGAGGTATAAAAAGTATTATTTCAAATTATACATAAAATGAAGAAACTAAAAGGATTCATTAGTACAAATTATATAGGTTTTTTTCATATTTTATGTTTATATATATATCTTGCATGAATTATTTTATAATTAGATCATTAATCATATTATTTCAAATCATAAAATATGATATAGCTTTTCATTGGACAAATATGATAACTATAATAACTTATTATATAAAAATTATATATTTTTTTATGTATAATAATTTATATAAATTTCTCTTGATTTGTTCCATGCTATTAATGGCCTACATTAATAAACAGCGTAAGTATTATAAAATACAATTTATACAGAATTTTTTAAGGCAATTTATAGCCAAAAATCCTTTTATAGATTAGTACTTTTGGCATTTGGTGGCTCTATTGGTATGACATTTGTTATATTAGGTTGTGCTTTACCTGCATATAAGTAAGTATTATTATTAACATATAATTATTTATTTTCCATTTAATACTACTTACATAATGCTTTAATACTACAAATATAAATTACAATATAAAAATGTGTATTAGTTTTTATAATATATTGTTTTCAGAGTATGGTGGCCACTTTTTGTCATATTATTTTATATATTAGCGCCAATTCCAACTATAATTGCACGTCGTTATGCAAATGATTTTGACAATAATCCTAATCCATGTTTGGAGTTGGCAATATTCATTACTACAGGTTTTGTTGTATCATCATTTGCTCTTCCTATTGTCTTAGCTAGGTCTCCAGTCAATGATCCAGTGGTATAGTCATATATGCATATTTTTTAATCTGATTATTATACTATTGCATTATATCATTATTATATTAGATTAGATAAAATAATTCACTACTACTAGAAGTGACTTATATTTCTATTATGTATTTTCAGATACAATGGGGCGCTTGTTACTTGACTTTAGCAGGTAATATTATTATGTATCTAACTCTAGTCGGACTTTTTGCAACCTTTGATCAGGATGGGGTTGGATATAACACATGTTAAAATGGTGTACTTCATCGTACTTATTTATTAATTTTACATGGTAATATTTTGGTTCATAATTTATTACTTTTGGTTCATTTTTTACTCTTTGTAACATATAATTTGAACACTTTTAGGTTTTTGCAAGATAAAAAGAAGAATACAAATCATATATTGCACTGACTGACAGTTATGTGTTGATTCTAAGTTATTGCAAAATTAATAGTATATTACTTGCATGATAATATATATACATATATATATTAATTATAATACATATATATATATATATTATCATAAGGCATTTATAACATAGTAAATACTAATATTATAACAAAGAGTATTATAATAACCAATACTAAAGTTAATGATTTATTTTGATATTTTTATCCAGTAACCAAAATTTTAGACTTTAAAGAATAAAAATTTTTATAAGTCTCTTTGGATAAAATTAAAAACACAACTATGCTAAAACATGTAAAATTTAATATTTATATTTATTGAATTTAAGTTCTTGAAAGCAATATTAATAAACAATTTTTTACATTACTTCATACTTTCTATTATTTTTATTAATTAACAATTATAAATTAAGAATTTTAAGATAATCCAAATGTTATACAATGTTTTGCAAATATTTTGTGTACAATTGATACAGTAGATCTTATATAAAAATATAAATAATTTTCATAATTAATATTTAGAAACCTGCTAAAAAAATATGTTAGAGGAAGATACTACTGACAATAATTATTTACTACTGTAGAGTTTAAAATGACAGGGAATATACACATTTTGTTAACATATATTGAATGCTTCGATTGACTTTATAGTAATTATTAGGTAATATATAATAAATTAATTTTTAATGTTACATATAATAAATGTCTGCATCAAATGTAATTAAATTTTTTATGATTATTTTAACTTTTTAAAAAATGTTTTTAAGCACTTATGTCGTTGTAGAGCATTTGCATTAATTAATTACAAATAAATATAACCTTTAATTTAAAATAAGTGTAGTGATTAATATATATGTATAATATATATATAATTATAAAATATTGTTTTATTTATATTCGTAATAGTTTTAATTTTGTAAACATCTGTAAAAAATTATTGATACTTTCATTTATATTATAGTGATTCTGAAATATCATCGTTCAGTAGATATTCTTTATGTATAAATTTAATATGTATCTATAGAAGCATCATATTTTTTAATGCAGTGCCTAAAAAGTTATAGTAGGTTAAAAGGAAAACGGAGAACAAATTACAAAACTTTAAGGTATATGGAATAATGCAAAGCAAAAAACAAGCATTCATGTATATATTTTACAAAAAAGACACTCAAATCTCCAAAAATACACTATTGTAATACTATGCTACTATGAAAAATTGCGAAATGAATTTTTCATCATTTTGATTGTATTGATAGTTAATAATCAACAAACTACTAAAAGATACAAGCATATAGTACACACGAACTTTATATTCAAAATTTCTATTCATCCTACTTATGTAATTATTCTGAAAAATTAATATTCTTTTGTGGGATAAAAGTATGGGTACAAAATATAAAAGGACGAATGGATACAACTGAAGGCAAGAAATGATACACAAAAACATTTGAAACTTTAATCAGAAATCTTTTATCTTATTATATAAAATATTATTGTTGATTATGGTAATGTATTAAAACTTTTACATACAATTTAATGAAATCAGGTTGTGTTTTAGCCCAAATTTCCAAATTATGGAACATGCGATCGATTTCTTCCTTTTTTATAGAGCAACAATGATTTATATTCGTTTGTTCTTCCCTTACGATCTTGTTAGTAGTCGATTTTTCTTCCTCACATTTTGAAACCAACTCCAATATTTTGTCAGAAACAACATTCTCTTCGCGGTCTTGGGTTTTTTCTTTGACAATAATCTCAGTATCTTGCTTACCTACAAATTTCCTCCAAGAATGTACAATGTCGGTCACTATTATTTCGTCCCATGCTTCGATAATTAAATCAATGCAGTCTTTTATATCGTAATTGGTATAGAACTTCTTTACTTCATTATCGTATTGACGTATTCGATGATGCAATTTCTGCCGAAATAATTTTTTAAAATTTGCAATTATACTGTCATCCATTATTTGAATGATCGAAGATGTATTAGATGGTAAAATTATTATTTTGAAATAAGAATCTTGGTATTCTTTCTTAAAAGATACATCACGTTTAAAATTTTCAACGAGTAACAACACTTTCCCTACACAATGTTCCTGCTGTTGATGCTGCCTTACATTGGGTTTAAAATGATTGGTATACCAATCACTGAAAATTGTTTCATCAATACAACCACTATTTTGACTTGTATATACTATAGGTAACATATGTTTACTATGCTTTAAAGATTGTGGAATCACATATTTAGTAACAAAAAATGGCGGTAATTTATGCGTTCCCGTAGCATTGACACAAAATGCTATTATGATGTGATCTTTTTTTAATTTTTCGTTTTGCACTGATTCTTCTTTATTCGACGAGACTGCTTGTGGAAGAATTCTCCACATTAAGGTTGTTTCATGTATATTATATATATTCTCTTTATTGATATTTTCCTCATTTAATATTTTTCTTAATTTTTCTGTTGTCAATTGAACTATCTCATCAGCTTTTTCGTGGCTACCTGAACCGCTTATATTGTATCTTTTTTTAAAACGCCACAACCAACCTCGACTAGCTGTAAAAGTTGTTGAACCTCCAAATTTTTTATGCAATTCCTTCGCTTTTTCTTGTAGGATGCTGTTGCTAAGGATATCCCCTTTCATCTGTCGTTCTAAAATCCATTTAAATAATCGAACATTTGTATCTTCGTGTAAAGGTGCACGATTTCTTTTCATAATCAAGCATCTTGGATTTTTTGAAACTTTTCGAAGTGATTCGATATTCTTTCTATATCGTTGTATGGTCCTTCTGTGTAGACCATACTCCGCAACAAGTTTATCAATTGTGATTCCTTCTTCTAATTTCCGAATAATTTCTAAACGTGTTGCGACTGTAGTTTCTTCTTTTCGCATAGAAGTCGATGCTATTTCAACGATTGGTTTGATTAACATTTTATCATCTGTTTTGCGCTTATAAAACCCTTTATTCGTTGATTTATTGTTAGATAATAATTTTCGTTTAAGTGGCGATGACATAATTAAAAAATTGGTACCCTTTATTTATTATCAGATACGTTTTCTGTCGATATAATATATGTAATCAGATTTAACAGAGATTCAAAATTATGACTCATTCATGCATAATTGGTGTACAATATATACATATACATATACATATACGTATACATATACGTATACATATACATATATATATATGTAAATATATGATTATTTTATATATTATTTATGTAATAGATTTTGTAATATGTACATCAATTGTAACTACAAAAAGGAAGAAAATACTATTTGTGCCCAGAAAATAGAAGCACACAATTCTGTGTCAAGGTCTTCTTTTCTGAATGTATTCTGAATATATTATTATGTGTTAAATACTCAAAACCATAATTATAAAATTGTGTCATAAATTTGGTGGTTGAACAGTCCTAACACTCTCATTACTTGTATAAACATATACTCTTTATTATTTAATGATATCACAAAATAGTTGATTCATATATGATCTCAGATTGTAAATTGTGAACTAATTTTGTATTGCGAGTAATATAAAATTATGTACAATTTAAATAATGTTTCACTTTATTTCACTCGCTTTTATTGTTACACTGGTGCTTCTAAAGCGAGTTGGAGGCAGTAACAGTGAGCACTTCTTGGAATACCTACTTCTCTCATTGAATGTCTGTGACAGCTAAGGGGGCACCACTTGCTATAGATTATATGCGAATAACCTCTTATTATTAGTTGTGGTAGAGTTATTAAATTTTTATATCAAAATATGACAATGAATTACTATAAAACTTAAGTAGTAAAGAAATATGAATTTATATATTCTTATTATTAAAAACAGGATTATATTCTAATTTTCAACATTTTAATTTTTTATATAAGAATATAATGTAAGTGAACATATGTACGTATATGTACGGAAGTACGTACTTACATACATATGTATGATTTAATCATCAAAATCCAATATCTTGTTCCTGTCGAAACAGAGACGCGTTTCTACATACGTACATGTGTAAAATGAAAATGAGAGTGTATAATGTACGACGCGATTGACGGTACTATCTTTGAGTCAATAAACGACTGTTTATTATAAATACGTATAATATTATATAAATTACAATATGCTTGTGCAGTTATGATGGCTGACGATAATCAATGTGATTATAATGAGCTACAGTTGACTTAGCTAACTGATGTTAAACAAAAATATGACAGATATGGCAACAGCGATTGATGTAAACATAACCTAGTTAGTATGGCATCCCTTAAATTTACAAAATATTTGTTTGTAGTAATACAAATCTTTGTACAAAAATAGTACACAAAAAAAAATGTTAGATGAGAAAAATGAATAATGTAAGGAGGTTTAATGTTTTACGTTACTTTTTTGATAAGTGTTACATATAAATGCAAATGTATATTTATTTAAATAGAAATGCATATTTCTATATATTGATTATTATTATATTGATTATTAGGAATATTCAGTGTACAAATTAGAAATAGTTTTAAAGGTATCTTAATTTGCATTTCGTCAAGTGTAGCAAATGAAAGACAAGAAGAATATAGACACAAGAGTATTGGTCTTATTATTGTTTACAATAGACATTTTTATTAAATTTCTATGTTTAATTTTGTTGTTATTTTATTGGATTATAATGTATCAAATTTAAAACAAATGTTGAAAATATTAAACATCAAGAATAAGGGACAAAAATTAATATTTTTAATATCATTATTTTAATTATTATTTATTAGAATGTGGTATGTTTCAATTGATTAAATTTAATAAATACTGTTAACCTTATCTATTTATATGTGTAAACTTTTCCCTTAAATATTTTGTAATTTGAATCTTTTAATTTTATCATGTTAAATAAATGATCTTTTTTTTATAGTTTTAAATATTTTTATGTTTATCTTTGTTGGAGTTATTTTATATACAATAAAATTATAGCATACTTATTCACTTAAACTAATTCAAATGATATACAATTTTTTAATTTTATTTACCTATTTATCACATTTTATTTGCTTTTTGTACCCTTTCCTCTAATAAGTATGAGAGACATCCATATCCTTTATGAAATGCCTTACAGTATCTTTAAACTATGTTATCAGAGAATTTAGTTTCTATTACCTTGTTCTGTAGTTGCCTTATCAACTATCCTATTTCTAATTGCTTAAGATTCTACAGGGTTCGAATGTTTCCAGGTTTTACATTTCCTTTTACATTCCAATACCTCATATTAATGGTGACTCTACATTTATTTTGCTTTTGTATCACATTTTATTTATTTTATAATTTATATAGTAATAATTTTAAATAATTTTGATACTCATTATGTATATAATGGTAGATTTAATGAGTATTAACTCGTTATGGTTACCATAGTTACCCTTCTATTTACAATTAAAATACCTTCTTCAAGATAGTGAACACATCCAACATATAGTTGTTTAAATGAAGGTAATACATTAAAAAAACAATAATTATGTATTTTCTATTAAGATTTACATGTGAGAAACAATATATGACAATAGATAAATGTCATAATTTTACTATAATCATAAATTATTTTTTTATAGATTTATATTATTAAGAATGCAGTATATTCTATATATATATATATATATATAATTTTTATTTATATGTATATGGTATATTTAATATTTGTGCATAATTAAAAATATATTTAGGTTAAATTCTTGTATTTACTTTATGTTAATATTAGTGATAAAGTTTCCTAAAATTAAATTTTTAAAATGAAGTGGTATTAATGAAATATTAAAATATGGTAATGAAATTTTATATAAAATTGTAAATTTTGTATATATTATACATGTATTTAAATAATTTATAAAATAATAAGAAGGCAGGTGCAATCTAATAATGACTTTTAAGTATCATAGAGAATTAATAACTAATGTTACATAATTTTTTATGGGTGGAATTACATTACACATTCAAATAGCTATATGAACATGTTTACATTAATAACATATCATACAGACAATTTGGAACATAATTTAATTTACAACATAATTTCTTTATTTCTGGATAGAAGTTTACTAACTCATCAGCAGAGTATATAAAAAAACATAAAAATGTGCAAAAAGAAACATCACCACAATTTGTAAAATCTTTATCAAATAATATAATTAGTTTGAAAGATTTAGCAGATGGTACATGGTTGTGGAGAACAATCCAAAAAGAACATATTAAAACAAATAAAAGATGTAAGAATAAAATATTAAAAACAGAAAAGCAAGAAAACAAAATGTCAACAGAAAAAAAGGTAACACATTGTTAATTTTTATTAATATATAAATTAAATTGCAAAAGTCTCTCTTTAGATAAGAATACCTTAAACGTAATGGAAATTACACATAATTTTATTTATTATGTCAATTGTAAGGTCTGAATTTCCGTTAATTGAAATTCTGTGTATGAGATAGAGCATCTTCGCCACAAGTTGGCATCAGTACATGCAATTTAATTGTAATTTTTTCAATTTTACGCAATATAATCCCTTAAAAATTGATGTACAACTCTGTGTATGTGTGTCCGTATTTCATATGAGGGTGAATCAATAATTATCCGTAATGCAGCTATAAACATTATTTCAATATAGACAACTTTTTCAATATACACATTCTCCTTATTTTCTATGAACATGAAAATACTTGTTTTATCGTTACACAAGCTTTTTTATGCCTTCAGAAGAAAAAGGTTTTCAGCTGAACAGTAAGTCATGCATCTTAATATTTTTCGTTTAATCTTGTAAATCGACGGTTCCTTAAATTCAAGTTTAAGATATTGGCTCATCCTCTGTATAATTCCGATCTCGCACCTTCTGCCTATTACCTACTAAATCCATTCAAAGATCAAAAAGAGTTTTAGCAAACTGGAGGGCTCAAAAAGACATTAATTCTCTTGACAATTCCATAGTATGATTACGTATTTAATGTTTATCTACAATATTTTTTACAAGTTATCACAGTATCGTTTAGGACGTCAAATATAATTTTCTTCTTTAAGAGTTGTACAAGTAAGTTGCGGTATGTGTCGTTGGTAAAATTTGAGGTTTACAATGCCACTCGAGTTGTTCTGAGTTCATGTAGAGAACTGTGTTGAGTCTCAGCGGCATTATCGCTGATTTTTTATCTCAATAATTAGTAAAGAAAATCTTAAATTAATTTTTGTTGTTCCTGGTTCTATGATAGGATATTTTTTTATTGATCAACATAATTAGGCAAGGAGCTTTGAGAATATTGCGTTTAATAGTATTTAGTAATACTTAGTTAATATTATCAAATTAAATTTACAGATGTTTCAAATAACTGAAGCTGAAATTCCGAAATCATTAGAAGAGAGAATAGACGATATATTGAAAGAAAGTAGTAAAAAACTCGAGGAACTTGTTAAGGGAAAGATTCATAGTAAACCAATATATTTTAAAAACTACTGTATCAGTGACAGTGATTTAAATTATTATGATAACACTCACCTTGAAGCAGCAAAAGAACGTATTTCTGATAGATTGCGAAAATTAGAAGAGTTGGTTTATACAATTTTTAATTACTATGCCCGTTTCTATGCGTAACAACAAGTTTTGAAGAAAAATTTTTATTTGTAGTTTTGATGAACTAATAATGGAATTACAACTAGAAATTATTGACACTTATAAACAATTTCTTATAAAACCTTTGCGTCAGGAACATCCAATTTTAATCATACGGGCGCCTGTGCCGTGGCATCAATCTAAATTGGTGGCAGGCCATTTTATGCATTATAATTTATTTATCGGAAATGAAATATTGAGAAATATTCAAAATTTATATTTTACCAAGTAAGTATTGCAAACATAATATTTTATAATGTAATAATTTTGTATAGGATTTCGTAAATAATTGTAAAAATTAAAAGCAGTGATTATAATAAGTTTTTTATTCTATTGGAACATAGCAATCTTTATCTGGTATTGAATGCAAATGTAATATTTAATATATTTCTAATACATTCTTTCATGTTTATAATTTACTTATAAATTGACAGGTAAGTACATACTCATTTCCGACCAGTACGATTGTAATATTACAAAGTTAATGTGTTGAGATTTACTTATATAATAATTATCACTTAAGTACAAAATTTTTTATCGAAATATCTAGAAATATTTTTTATTGAAATATATTTTATTTTAAATATTGACAATAATTTTTCTAACAAATTCAGCAAATTGTTAACATAAATATATATATGTATAGTCGGCAACATAAATACATATGTGCCGAATATTTTTTACTACATTATGATATTTACAGTGTTATCATAATCGTTATGTCATATTTGAATGATGTTACTTGTTATTAGCAAATGTGACATCCGTTCGACCTCATTTATTCATTTCTTCACTTTCCACCAAGACAAATTACTTAAAATTAATTTGATGGACAATCAAACAAATCAATCAAAGACAATCAAAAAATATTTAATTATTCCTGTAATTTCAACGAGTATCTAAATATGTATTATTGTTCGTGTAACTAATTTCGACTTGAGCAGTCTAATTTTCTTACATTTAATTAAATTTTATTAAATTGTTATGAGGAGTAGTAAACAAAATAAGTATGTTATTAGTTAATCTAAGGTCAACAACAAAATTCTTGTCGAAATATAGGATGCAATGCGTAACTGACGTCACGATTTTTCAAGCACTTCCGATAATAATTTAACGAAAAATTGTTTTTAATAAAAGTTAATTAGCTTTCAATCGGCTATAAATGGCAATGTAAGAAATTTCCAAAAGATTGTTTTTTTTATAAAAAGCCAAGGTCATATTGATTTTTGTTGATATTCCAAAAATCAGGGTCATTTCAAGGTCATAGTACGGTAGGTCGATGAATTCGCTATGCCATCAGGTACAACAGTATGAAATAAAAAAAAAATAGTATCATTTAAAATAGTCAAGGTAATCTTATACATGCGTTTGGAAAAGATTTAATTTGTTGAAAATTTCCAAACGGTTTATTTTTGAAGCTGTATACTTCAAGCTTAAAAATCAATGTATATGAAAATGATTTATTTTTTTCAGATATTATGACGTAACGATAGTTAAACTTGAAGACCTAGGAACTATCCCTATTTTAGCAAATGAAATACAGCCTAAAATGAATTTATTATGTAATAAAGCTATAGATCAACTTGTTAAGCATTGGCTGGCTGACGTTGCTGAATTTTTTTTAGAGAAGAAATACGCTTGGTCTCGTTTCATTGAGAAACATTATAATGCATCTATATCACTGATTGAAAAATATTTTAGAAGTGTAAATACTCTTTTATCTTTACAATTGCGAATGATGGTGATGAAAACGCTGAGTAATATTAGAGATTTCTTTATGGAATACAGTAACGGAAATTATTTTAAGGGTGATTTCAAGGATCTAATGTTTTACAAGTAAGTGATTTATTAATATAATAATATATTCATATTAATTTTGATAATTTGTATACATAATAATGATTAAAGTTACATTTTAGAACTCCCTTTATAACAGTAACAGTAGAGCCAGAACTTGCTACAATTAAATTAAATTGTAAACCGAGTATTTTAGAAGTACGTGCAATTATTTCGGAATGTTTTGATAAAGTTATTGAAGTTGGAACAATGATTCCAAAAATTGAAACAATTTTATTTCCTGAATTGAAGAAGCAGGAGTTCCTATTCTCTGTATCGCGATATGAAGAATCGGTAAACGAAATGTTGTAATTTTTTATCTTTTTAATATTAAACATTTTAATCTTTATATAATTTTGTGTTTCATGTTTTTACTTTATTTCCTTATTTCCTAAAATTTAGTTTTATATATAATGCTTTTTTTTGTTAATTAATTTTGTATGTAATTGTTTTTAAGCTTGTTTATACAATTAATTCTCTTTTAAATTTAATATTTGAAGGTATTCTTGCAAAAATATGTGAAATGATTTTTAAATCGTATAAATAGAATTATTATCTATGAAATAATTAAATAGATATTATACATATTAAGCTGAAAGAAATTCACTCGGAAAATTATCTTAATATTAATTAATACTAAAATTATTTCGCGGATAAGTGGCTATATTTCATATGCTTTAATTAAGTAATTGAATCATTGGCACCTATGCAATGTATTTTTCTTACATATTATACTACATTATATGTACTTAAAGCGAGAATAAAAAGAAGAAAAATCATGCGGGTTAAAGACCAGTCAGGTATAGTGCGAGACTAAATGATAGCCCACTTGACATTTTTGTTTATTTTTTAATATATAGTATTTTCTGTTTAACTGAAAGCGCTCAATATCTGAAAAAATATAAATGATGCGAAAAAAATGTTTTACACAAAAATTTTATAGTATTGAAGGAGACATACTATACATTTATCTATTTGACCTCGCGATGACCTTGAAATGTTTAGTAAAGGCGACATTAAAATTTTTAAATGAATACGTCCATTTTTTATTACATATCCTTGTAGCTGATATTCAGACGTTTTCAAAGCACTACGAGTTTGTAGCGTCCTTTCGCACTATCCGCCACATAAATTTTTGCATTCGGTAGAGCAATACACTTTTATTCAAAACTTTTTCTTGACCCATTTAATAAAGAAGACGATAAAAATATAATACAACGTTGCCTAGGAATCTACAGGGCGTCAAGAAACTACTTGTCATGACTTTTGGAGATGATCCTGCATTTTCGGATCCACGGAGATCTGTTAAAAAAGTGAATCGAAAAATTGATCTTGAGCATGATTTTCACAGTCAAATTTTTTGTACTTATCACACAGAACAAAAGTTTCAAAAGAACTATGGGTCGCAAATAATCCGCTCTGTTAGAAAAAAATGTTTGAAGTTTCCTTGATCCTTAAACTGATTTTATTCATGTTTTAAAATCAGATATAACACAAAATAACAAATCTCCTCCGATTCGAAGGGATAAGATCACTTATTAATGCCATAACAAATACTTAGGTAGTTAAGTAGGCACCTCGATAACAGCTTATAAGAAATTTAATACGCACAAACGTTTCAAGTGGGCTATCATTTTCTCCCGCTCTGTATATTAACTGGTATATTACTTAATGTATCCATGACTGGGAAGAAAATTTCTCTATGACGCGACGTATAGTCTATAAGAATTGAGCTTTATGAAGAATTTTATTACATTCCAGAATAATAAATCACTCGCTATTTTATGGTAGTTTTTGATATCATATGATTCATTTTATATTTTACAAGCTCTATTCTCATTAGTTTTACCATTGTAACACGAAATAAATATCGTAGGTTTTAAGCATAATCACTGATGTACTAAATGTTGTCAGCGCTCATACGATGGGTCCACAAATTTATTTGAAATGTTACGAAGATTTGTTGTACATAATCGATGGCCAAGCGAAACGAAATTTAGACAACTTTTTTAAGATTGAACCCATGCCGTATTTACATGAATTTGAACAAAAAATAAAAAGCTATGATCAACTTAGAGAAGAAATTTCAGTGTTTCGTAACAAGGTAAAGATATAAATGATAAATATTTCGCAATAATGTATCAAGTTTATGTATATTTCATTTTAGATTCCTCTGAACTTGGTAGAAATCGACTGCACCATTTTAAATAACACTTTAAGGCAAATCCTTTATGATCTTCGCACAGATATTTGTAATTTCTTTGCAAATGAGTTACGATCCAATAATCGAGATTTGTGTTCTAATTTTGATACAATAGCAGAAAATATTTCAAAAATGCCTGAAAAGACGCAAGATGTTGTTGAGTTGTACAATTACTTGTGCGAGAGTCGAGATTCGACCATGTTCAATTTGAGAAGAAAATTATTGCGTTCTGTAGAATTGATTTTATTCCTTTTTAATTATCAAGCACCCACGGATGATGACATTCACTTAAATACTCGCACCATCACATGGCCGAAAGAAATGGAAACCGTAATGGATCTAGCAAATACAAGATTAAATATGAGGAAAGAATACCTTGAGGAAGTATTACGTATAAGAAGGGATAATTTTGAACAAAAAATACATAATATGAAATTGGCAATCGATCAATTTAAGAAGAAGGATCCACCTGTATTAACTATGGAGGAGATGGAAGATGCGGTATTGGAAATTGAACATCTTTCTAAAGGGATGGAAGAGATTAGGATAGAAGTTGAAGAAATCAATGAAGAAGAAGGACTTTTAGACATGGAATTAAGCCCATACTTATTAGTTCCCACGATGTCTACGGTTGTCAGTGCACTCGATACTCTATGGCATACGGTATTAGATTTTCATAAAAATTATGATAGATGGTTTAATGGTCCATTTTTTTATCTCGATGCCGAAGAAATTAAAGATGAGACTGATAATATCTGGCGCACATTATATAGACTGACTCGTATTCTTACCGACATTCCGGGTGCGCGAAAAATTACTGAAATGGTTCGTGGAAAAGTAGAGAAATTCAAACAATACATCCCTCTTTTACAAATTATTTGTACTCCTGGATTACAAGACCGACATTGGAAGCAAATTAGCAAAATAGTAAATGTGGATATAGTACCAACGCCCACAAGTTGTCTTTTTGACATGGTAGAACTGGGATTATTAGTTCATATAAGTAAACTTGAAGAAATATCGTCTGCTGCTATCAAAGAACACGCGCTCCAACAAAATTTACGAAGGATGAAGGAAGAATGGGCAGATGTTAAGTTTCAATTCATACTATATCGTGAAACTGGTGTTCATATATTATCCGCTGTAGATGATATTCATCAATTATTGGATGATCATATTTTGAAAGCTCAAACGATGAGAAGTTCTCCCTTTATAAAAGCTTTCGAAGAGGAAATGCAATCGTGGGAAAATAAATTACTGCAAATGCAGGATATCATTGATCAGTGGTTAATGTGTCAAGCAACTTGGATGTATCTAGAACCGATATTTAGCAGCGAAGATATAATGCGTCAAATGCCGACAGAAGCGAAACATTTTAGAAGGATGGATAAAATTTGGCGCAAAATCATGGCATACGCTGTCGAAAATAATCGTGTACTTGATGCTACCGGTATGCTAAATATATTGCAAGAATTAACGTTATGTAACTCATTATTGGAAGAAATACAGAAAGGTTTAAACGAATATCTAGAGAAGAAACGTTTATTCTTCCCAAGATTTTTCTTTTTGTCAAATGACGAACTCTTAGAAATACTCTCTGAAACTAAGGATCCACAGAGAGTACAACCCCACTTGAAGAAGTGTTTTGAAGGTATTAGTAAATTGCGATTTACTAAAGATGAAGAAATTATTGGAATGTTATCGGATGAAGAAGAGTATGTTCCACTAAGTGGAAAGATTTATCCAGCAGATGCAAAAGGTATGGTTGAAAAATGGTTGTGTCAAGTAGAAGAACTTATGAGAGCTTCCCTTCGAGACATTGCCGAGGAAAGCATCATCGCATATTTCAATACTGTTAGAGAAGAATGGATATTTTCTTGGCCTGGTCAAATTGTTATTTGTTGCAGTCAAATACATTGGACTAGCGAAGTTTGCGAATCATTCGAAGATCATTCTACGATAGATTATTTACAGATATGTAATCATCAAATAGAAAAAACGGTCACTTTAGTAAGAGGTAGATTGGAGCCGGGCGCGAGAATAACAATAAATGCTTTGATTGTGATAGATGTTCATGCTCGAGATGTAGTACGACTGCTCATTGACAAACAAGTGACTAACATTATGGATTTTGATTGGATAGCACAACTGAGATATTATTGGTTGGACAATAGTATTTTGGTCACAATAATTACGACCACTGTAGCATATGCTTTCGAGTACCTTGGGAATACTTCAAGACTTGTAATAACACCATTAACTGATCGATGCTACAGAACTTTAATGAGTGCATTAAAATTAAATCTTGGTGGTTCACCTGAAGGCCCCGCAGGAACTGGTAAAACAGAAACAGCAAAAGATCTTGCAAAAGCTGTCGCTAAACAATGTGTCGTTTTTAATTGTTCGGATGGGCTTGATTTTCAAGCAATGGGTAAATTTTTTAAAGGGCTTGCACAATCTGGAGCATGGGCCTGTTTTGATGAATTTAACAGAATAGATCTAGAAGTTCTCTCGGTGATTGCTCAGCAAATTTTAACCATTCAGATGGCTATAAGTTTACAGTTGGAGAAATTTATGTTTGAGGGTACAGAGATTAAATTAAATCCCACTTACTATGTTATTATAACAATGAATCCCGGTTATGCTGGACGTCAAGAACTTCCTGATAATTTAAAAGTTCTTTTCCGTACAGTAGCAATGATGGTACCAGATTACGCTATGATAGGAGAAATTACTTTATATTCTTTCGGTTTCATAGACGCCAAGAATCTTGCAGAGAAGATAGTTCATACGTATAAATTATGTTCTGAACAATTAAGTTCACAAAATCATTATGATTATGGTATGCGAGCTGTAAAAACCGTGCTTACTGCTGCTGGTAATTTAAAGTTGAAATATCCCATACAAAATGAATCTGTTTTGATCCTTCAAGCGATTATTGACGTCAATCTTCCGAAATTTTTGGCTCAAGATATTCCTCTATTTAATGGAATATACACAGACCTTTTCCCTGATACTAGTCTACCAGAACCTCATCGCGAGGAATTAATAGAGTTAGTTAGAATTGTTTTGAAGAAACGAAATCTTCAAGCTACGTCTTGGTACATGGAAAAAATAATCCAAATTTATGAGATGTTGTTGGTACGTCATGGTTTGATGATTGTAGGTCGTACGTTAAGCGGAAAGACCCAAGCGTATCAAGTTTTGGCCGAAGCTTTGGGTGAGTTAGCTGGTAAAAGACGCGCTACTATGAGAGAATTTTCAACGGTTTATAAGATTATTAATCCAAAAGCTATTACTTTGGATCAGTTGTATGGTAGTTTTGATCCAGTATCGCACGAATGGAGCGATGGTGTCTTAGCCAACATTTTCAGGGAATTTGCACAAGCTATATCGCCAGAACGGAAGTGGATAGTTTTCGATGGACCTGTTGATGCTATATGGATTGAAAGTATGAATACGGTGCTTGATGATAATAAGAAACTCTGCCTGATGTCTGGAGAAATTATACAAATGTCATATAAAATGAATATGATGTTTGAACCAGCTGATTTGGAACATGCTTCACCAGCTACTGTCAGTAGATGCGGCATGATTTATATGGAACCATCTCAACTTGGTTGGAATGCATTATTTGACTCATACAAAACATATCTTAAAAATAAGTTACTTATCGAACAATATGAGTTAATTATTGAATTGATCGAATGGTTGACAGAGCCAATTCTGTATTTTGTACAGTATTATTGTAAAACATTTGTGGAAGCGTCAGATCTTCATATGTTCTTAGTAAGTAGAAATATATTTTTACTATATTTATATTAATCGCATGGTAGATGCGTTTTTAACCTCTTCTCAACTAATAGATATATACAGGATGGTTGGTAACTGGTGGTACAAGCGGAAAGGGGGTGATTCTACGCGAAAAAAAAGTCGAAAATATAGAATAAAAAAAATAAGAATAAAAAAAATAGAATAAAAAAAATATAGAATAAAAAAGTCGAATAGTAAGTTAATAGGTAGGAAAACACTTCGGTTACATTGGAAGTGTTTATCAACATAACGTCAATCGAGACAATGATCTACAGTGAGATCCGTTATAACGAGACGTGATAAAGTGCACGCGTACCGAGTGAAAATTCAGTCGATTTTCTCGAAAACAAAGCCTCAAACGAAAAATTTTTATTCTATATTTTCGACTTCTTTTTTCGCGTAGAATCACCTCCTTTCCGCTTATACCACCAGTTACCAACCACCTTATACACAGAATTGTAACGTTATATACAGGGAGGGGCATTTTAAACAGGTCACCTGAATAACTCGCTTGTTTTTGAAGATAGGAGAAATGCATTAGACCAAACTTACTTGGTATCGGGGGCTCATAATCTGGTATTACCAATTTTTCTGTAGGTGGAGGAGTCAAGTAGATATGAAGGTCAACTCTGTTTTTTTAAAAGGAACGGTATATCTTTTTAACATTCTGATAAAGTGTTTCAAGGCGAATACAATGACCTATTATGAAGGTCATTCAAGGTCAGCTAAAGTCAACTGCAATAGAAAATAAATTGTCTCAGAGTACTCCTATCTTCTCTCCCATCTTCAAAAACAAGCGAGTTATTCAGGTAACCTGTTTAAAATGCCCCACCCTGTATATTTAGTATATTTATAATATGTAAGACCTCAAGGATTGATATAATGCCTGAAAATAGCAAAAAAGTTATACTGTTCTACAAATTCAGCGAATATATTGATAGAATACTTTATCTTTTTCAAACATGCTTCTTTCTTTGTTGAAATTCCATTTTAATTATTCTTATGATAAATCGCTAATCTGTTATTATATTGATATCGTTAAAATGCTAAAAGTATAAATTGGTAAAAATTAGACTAGACTTCATAGATCTTGAAATTGAGATCAGGATTTAATGTATATTATTATAACTGTTTATTTTAGTCTTTTACAAAACTTTTCACTGCAATGTTGGATGGAGAAACACAAGTTAGCACAGTTTGGCTTCAATGCGTTTTATTATTTAGTATGGTCTGGGGAATGTGTTCAACATTAACGAGCGATAGCAGGAAGGCTTTTGACGTTTATTTAAGAAAATTATCACTTGGAAATGTCGAAGAATATCCTAGACCAAAAGCTTTTAAATTGACTAAGCAGCAGCTTTTTCCTGATAAGGGAACCGTTTACGATTGGATATACGATAAAAGAAATAATGGATGTTGGATACTGTGGATGGACACAACGTTACAAGTATTAAATATTTTTAATAAGAATTATTTCAATTCTTCTTTCCTTTTTGTAGTACTACGTAACATTTGTAAAATATCTCAAGCATAATACAGATAGACTTTTTATGCTAGAATGTGTTTCATAATGATTGAATTGAAATATAAATGTATTATTCTTGTTCTGATATAAAAATGTTGTCATATTCATGAAGCAGCTTATTAATTTCAAAAATATTACAATTGTTTTATGTAAATATTTATTTTTCTTTTTTCTTTTAGTGATAGTTATGATCTTATTACTTATTATTATTTAATTTAATCCATTAAATTTGTGTTATCTTCTGTTGCATTACAATAGTTTATAATTCGATTATTAAATGTTACAAAAATATTTATTATAAATATAGAAAGTAATTTTTCTTGGTGCTTAAAATAAAAATGATGCTATTATTCTAAATATATGATCCACAATAACATTCAAAATGCATACTTTGTAAATTTCTATTTTTTTCTGAATATATTTTACTGTAAGAGATAAATTTATTGTCAATTTATTTGTCTAACTCATCTTTTTTTGTATCTTAGGCGTCTTTATTACCGGATGTAAAATCAAATGGATTAATTATACCAACAACTGAAGTAGTAATTCAGTATTTCTTTATTAGAAATCTGCTACATAGAGCAATACCTATTTTATTTGTTGGACCAACTGGTACCGGCAAATCAGTTATTGTATTAAATTATTTGCAGTTTCTACCTAGACACAAATACATAGAGAATATTGTAAACTTCAGTGCTCGTACCACTGCTGCTCAAACCCAAGAGATAGTGATGTCTAAGTTAGATCGTAGAAGAAAGGGTGTATATGGCCCACAAATGGGAAAGAAATGCGTACTATTCGTTGATGATCTAAGTATGCCGCAGGTAGAACAATACGGAGCTCAACCGCCAATTGAACTCATCCGTCAGTGGGTGGATCATGGCCACTGGTTTGATTTAAAAGATACGACAATGTTATATTTAGTGGATATGTTTCTAATTTGTGCTATGTTACCACCCGGAGGCGGTTCCAACATGGTCACACCTAGATTGACTCGACACATGCATATAATTGGTATCGACTTTTTTGAAGAGGTGACAATGACCAAAATCTTCTCCTCGATTCTTGATTCACACTTTGCAAAAGGATTTGTAACAGAAATTTCAAGATTAGGAAAAATGATCGTAAATGCAACGATGGATATATTTCTCAACGCGATCAAAACCTTTCTACCTACTCCAGCAAAAAGTCATTATACTTTTAATTTGCGTGATTTTAGCCGAGTTATTAAGGGTATACTTTTGGTACCAGCCTCTAGAATGAAGGACCCGGATAAACTAATTAGACTATGGGTTCACGAAGTGTATAGAGTTTTCCATGATAGACTGGTGGATGATAATGATCGAGAAACATTGTTTGAAATGGTTCAGTATACTTGTTACGATCAGTTACGACAACCACTGGGAAAAGTACTTAACAGACTATTGCAAGAAGGAGAAACAATAACAAGTTCTCACATGCGTGATCTCTTCTTTGGTAATTATATAGAACCCGATGCTGAACCGAAAATATATGATGAAGTGATAGATCTTGAAGATTTACAACAAAAAATGGATTATTATTTAACAGAGTACAATATGCTTTCTAAGACACCTATGTCGTTAGTTTTATTCAGATATGCTATTGAACACATTTCTCGCACTTCACGAATATTGCAACAAGAAAGTGGAAATGCTCTTCTAATAGGAATAGGTGGTTCGGGTAGAAGTTCGTGCGCTAAATTGGCAACTAACATGTGCGAATATGTCATGTATCAAATTGAAATTACTACGACTTACGAATTTTCGGAATGGCGAGAAGACCTAAAAAGGTTGTTATTACGTGTCGGATGCGATGGAAAATCTACTACCTTTCTTTTTGGCGATCATCAAATAAAGGATGAAACTTTCGTCGAAGATATAAATATGGTTTTAAACACTGCCGATGTACCAAATTTATACGATACTGAAGAAAAAGCTGAAATTTTAGATAAAATGACGAATATAATGCATAGCATCGGTGGGAGAAAAGTTGAGATTACTCCTATGATTCTTTACAACTTATTCCTTGAGAGGATAATAAAAAACCTTCACTGGATTTTAACAATGTCTCCAATAGGAGATAAGTTTAGAAATCGCTTGCGAATGTTCCCCTCACTGATAAACTGTTGTACTATCGATTGGTATACAGTTTGGCCTGAAGATGCCCTAGAAAAGGTAGCACGAGTATCATTGCAAAATGTTAACATCAGTATGGATTTACGAGAAAAATGTGTTTACATGTCTAAAAAATTCCATATAAGTATCGCATTGGCTAGTGAAGATTATTATAAGACACAAGGCAGAAGATACTACATAACACCGACGAGTTTCTTAGAACTTATCAAATCGTTTTGCAGACTATATGATCAAAAAATCAAAGAAATTACCGAGCAACAAATGCGGTACGAAATGGGATTGGAAAGGTTGGACTTCGCAGCAGAACAAATAGCGGTTATGAAACAAGAACTTCAAGCCTTGCAACCTAAATTACTGGCACAATCCGAGTTAAGCAATAAGCTTATGGTTAGAATAGAGCAGGATACTATCAACATCGAAGCAAGAAAAGAGATTGTAGGTGCCGAAGAAGCTTTAGCAAACGAAGCTGCTGCTGCGGCACAGGCTATAAAAGATGATTGCGAAAGCGATCTAGCCGAAGCTACACCTGCATTAGAAGCTGCTTTAGCTGCGCTGGATACCTTGAAACCTGCGGATATTAGTATTGTGCGATCAATGAAAAGTCCACCAGCGGGCGTAAGATTGGTAATGGAAGCTATTTGCGTTTTAAAAGGAATCAAACCTGAAAAAGTTCAAGATCCAGCAACTGGTCGAGTTGTGGAAGATTACTGGCCAGCTTCTATAAGGATATTGGGTGATATGAGATTTCTCGAGAGTCTGAAGAACTTTGATAAAGATAACATACCACCGGCATACATGAAAATAATTCGTGAAAAATTTATAAATGACAGAAGTTTTCAACCGGAAGCTATTAAAAAAGTTTCCACTGCATGTGAAGGTCTTTGCAAGTGGGTACGAGCGATTGAAGTTTATGATCGTGTGATTAAAGTCGTTGCTCCAAAACAAGCAATGCTGGCAGAAGCTGAAGCCGCCCTTGCTAAACAAATGGAGGCTTTGAACGCTAAGAGAGCCCTTCTTCAGGAAGTTACTCAGAAGTTACAATCACTCAATGACGAATTTGCCGAGTGCATGAGAGAGAAGAAAAAGCTCGAAGATCAAATTGATTACTGCAAGAAAAAATTAGACAGAGCTGAAAAATTACTAAGTGGTTTAAGCGGAGAGAAAAATAGATGGCAAGAAACAGCCACGATATTAGGTGCAAGCCTTAATAATGTTATTGGCGACGTTTTATTGTCTTCGGGAGTAGTAGCTTATTTTGGAGCCTTTACAATAGAATACAGAAATAAATTAATCGCAGAATGGCACAAATCTTGTGTAGAAACAGCAATTCCATGTGGAAGAAAGTTTAATTTGATTGATATTTTAGGTAAACAAGTAGAAATTAGAGCATGGATAATTTTTGGTTTACCAGCAGATAACTTTTCTGTGGAAAATGGAATAATTGTAAAAAATGCTGATCGATGGCCACTTATGATCGACCCACAAAATCAAGCAAACAAATGGATAAAAAATATGGAGAAAGAAAATAATTTATCAGTTATTAAACTTTCTGATCCGAATTATGTGAAAATAGTGGACACTTGTATACAGCTTGGCACGCCTGTATTGTTGGAAAATATTTTAGAAGAAATAGATGCAATATTAGAACCTGTACTGCTTAAAAATATTTACAAAGAACGTGGTATCTTATATATAAAATTTGGTGAAAATATAATTGAATACAGTTCTGATTTTCGATTTTATATTACAACGCGTTTAAGGAATCCACATTATTTACCAGAAGTAGTTGTGAAAGTAACATTATTAAATTTTATGATTACACCTCAAGGACTTCAAGATCAGTTACTAGGTATAGTCGTTGCTAAGGAATTACCCGTGCTGGAAGAACGCAAGAATCAGTTGATTATAGAAGGTGCAAAAAACAAAAAGATATTGGAGGAAATAGAGGATAAAATTTTAGAAGTTTTATCTGCTTCGGAGGGCAATATTTTGGAGGATGAAACAGCAATTACAATATTATCAACTTCGAAAACACTGGCAGAAGACATCGAAGCCAAGCAAGAGGTTGCTGCTAAAACAGCGATAGAAATTGATAACGCTCGTAATGAATATAAACCTGTTTCGAGGCACGGATCTGTTCTGTTCTTCTGTATTTCCGAATTGGCAAACATTGATCCTATGTATCAGTATTCTTTACCGTGGTTCATTCATCTCTATGAAATGTCAATAGCAAACAGTGAAAGGAGTGAAAATCTAAATAATCGAATAAAAAATTTAAATACATATTTCACAGCTAGTATTTATAGAAACGTGTGTCGTTCTTTATTTGAAAAGGATAAATTGATATTCTCTTTTGTTCTGTGTGGTGGTCTTTTACGTGCTGATAAAAAGATAGATGAAGAACTTTGGACATTTTTGTTGGCAGGTGACGTAGCTCTAGATAATCCTTACCCTAATCCTGGCTCTCCTTGGTTAACTGATAAATCTTGGAATGAAATAGTTAGAGCTACAAATTTACCTGAACTTGGAAAGCTACAACAATCTTTTGAAACGCAAACGTCATATTGGAAGGCTTATTATGACTCATCTAATCCTCAGGAGGAATCTTTTCCATATCCATTCCAAAATGAGGGCGAAAATTTAAAGAAGCTAATTATACTTAAATGTATAAGACCAGATAAAATTGTGGCTGCTGTGCGAATGTTTGTTATATATAACATGGGACAATCTTTTGTAGAACCACCACCATTTGATCTTCAAGCATGTTATAGTGACTCTAGTAACGTAACTCCTCTTGTTTTTATTCTTTCTCCTGGATCTGATCCAATGGCAGGCTTAATTAGATTTTCAGAAGATTATGGAGTACCAAAAGAGAATTTGATGACTATATCATTGGGACAAGGTCAAGGTCCAATAGCAGTGAACATGATAGATAGAGGAATTAAAAGAGGAGAGTGGGTAGTACTTCAAAATTGCCATTTGGCAGTGTCTTGGATGAAAGAGTTAGACAGAATTTGCGATGAAATTATTATACCAGAAAATACGCATTCCAAATTTCGATTATGGTTAACCAGCTATCCATCGAAGGATTTTCCAATCTCTATTTTGCAAAATGGAGTTAAAATGACTAATGAACCACCAAAAGGATTGAAGAACAATTTACTGAGAAGTTATTTGAATGATCCCATATCAGATACAAAGTTCTTTAACAGTTGTAATAAAATAATTCAATGGAGGAGCCTCCTTTTTGCTCTATGCTTCTTTCATGCAGTTGTTCAAGAAAGACGTAATTTTGGGCCATTAGGTTGGAATATACCATATGAGTTTAATGAATCAGATCTACGCATTAGTATGTTACAACTACAGGTAAGATTATGTAAAGTAAATCCCAACTCGTAAATCCCTACTCTTTATGCATAATAGAAAATTTTTCATTCAAAAGAGTAAAATTCATATGTTGAAATTCTGCTCCGTTTGGAACAGAAACAAATATATTACGTATTATCTTAAATAAATTCTCTTGTTTTATATTTCGTTTGATTATAATCTTGCTATGATCAAAAAATTACTGTAAAACATCTAAATCTTTTAGTTGTGAAGGACAAACACTTGTAAGATTCATTATTGTTATAATAGATCAATTTGTATTTTGCAATTCAAAGATTAAATTAACATTGTATAATAACTGTAAATGCCTCGTAAAAAAGCAATTTTTATGCATTTTTTATTCATATTTATATCCATATTTATGTTTTATTTATATTAATTAACAGTATGTAATTAACAGTCATCAATAAAGTAGTTTTTCTATTCGTCACTATAAAATACTGTAGTAAATGTTAAATGTGTATATTATTATATTTTTGGCATTACCATACAATCTGATATTGATATGGTGGTACAACTGAAAATGGTTCGACTATATGAAAAAATGTAAAGCGATATTTTTTTGCGTAAGATTTCATTTTCGAATAAATTGACGTTCAATTTACGCCAAGTACGTGTACACTTATCTACGCACTCATCATCTCACTTACTCCTATCTCCAATGGATATTACTTCAAAGTGTGTATCGTTTTTGCATTCGAATATTTGATAAAACATTTTGTGCAAAAAGATATTACTGATTTCTAAATGCGCTAAAAAGTACAAGGTCTTTTCGGTTGCACCATCAGGTTGGTATCACTCTGTATATTGAAGTTTCTTTTCCTTATATATTAGCTCTTTTTAAATGATTACGAACAAGTACCGTTTGATGCACTTCTCTATTTAACGGGTGAATGTAATTACGGTGGCCGTGTAACTGATGATAAGGATAGACGTTTGCTGAATTCATTATTGAAACAATACTACAATGAGAAAGTTATTACCGATCCACAGTAAGTTCTATGTATACCTCTAGATATTTATAAATACGATAAATTCATAATTTATTAATTTACTTTTTTACGTTATTACATTAAATACTTTATTATTTGTAATGTATATACGTATTTCTTATTTATATGTATTATGTTTATAAATTTCGATCCTACTGCTATGAAATAGACTTCATACATACATGCATACATACATACATACATACATATCCCACTTATACATTTTCCAGCTCATTTCCTTTATTCTGACATTTTCTTCGTTGAAAATTACGATTTTAAATTTTTTGACGTTGAGTGTCAGACTTCTTCTGTTCATTATCGGCTATATTGTCTGCATACATTAATGGCCAGAACTTTTCGTTTTCCTCCGCCAACCCTCCTACCCATTCTCTTCCAAAACCTTCCTCTATATCGCCTATAAACGCTGCGAGTAGCGAGCGCATCCCTGTCTGATACACTCATGCGTCTAGAATTCTTCCAAGAACTTATTGTTAATTGTTATCTTATTACGCGCAAATGGTTTCTTCATAAATTTTCGCAATTCTTTCAATGGGTCCTTTACTTATACCTCTTATCTCAATGACCTGCCAAAGCTTTCCCTTACCTACTTTGTCAAAAATCACCTTTAGGTCCTCGAAAAACATATAAATCTTGCACCTCTGTTAATTTATTATTTAATCCACTCACCCATAAGATTAAAATGTGGGATTTAATTTTCAAAAGTACAGAATGATTCGCATAAAGCGTTATAAGCCGTTTTCTCAGAAACCATAGCAAACATCGATTAAGCTTTTTTTCATTTCAGTGGTACGAGAGAGCTGCTTATAATTATTTGAGGAACAAGAGATGTTTTTGAGATGACTACTAGGAGTCAAGAAGATACATCCTTATTTTTTTTAAATAGAATACTATACTCTGTTAGTTTAGATCTTAGAAACTGAATAATATTTACTTGAAGCATTTATCGTTACTCTGCATAATTACAGATGTATGACGGAAGGAAGATCTCAAAGGAAACTACACGGAGATGTCGAAGAGTAATTAAAATAGACGTATTCTGAAGTAAAATTAAATTTATTAAGTATTCAAAGTGATGCCCGTTTACTTCTAAACATTCATAAGTTATGAATACAATACCTACAACAGAGAAAAATACAAAAAGAAGAGCATTATATAAATACACACTTGAAATAGCATCACACAAAGAGTAAATAAGTGTTTAGAAATGAGTGGTCACTATTTTGAACACTAAGTAAAATGAATTTTACTTCAGAATACGTCTATTTTAATTACTCTTCGACATCTCCGTGTAGTTTCCTTTGAGATCTTCCTTCCATCATACATCTGTAATTATGCAGAATAACGATAAATGCTTCAATTAAATGTTATTCAGTTTCATAAGAGCTACCTAAATAAACAGAGTATATTTTTCCATTTTTAAAAAATAAGGAAGGCTCTTCCTGACTTCTAGTAGTTATTTCATAAAAATCTCTTGTTGCTCAAATAATTATAAGCAGCCCTCCTGTATTACTGAAATGAGAAAAGGCTTAATTGATATCTACTATGATTTCCAATAAAACAGCGTGTAACATTTTATGTAAACTACTTTGTATATGTATGTCGATTTTGAAGATCTACTGAGAATTTTTCTCCAAAAACTAAACAAAATTACAAAACTAAATTATGTTTAATAAATATAGATCTGATATTTATAATATATATTATCATGGAACTCTGATTGTCCTTTACTATATATACATATATGAAATGAACAATCAACACATTTGAATTCAATTTTTTGAGAGTAATTAAGATCTTTATATACACTGTGATAGATAAGATATCTTGTATAAATTTGTGTGTTTTCATGTTTTTAATACAGGTATTGCTTTACACCAAGTTGTATATATCGTCTACCAGAAAATACAGATTATCACGGCTGTTTAGAATATATTCGTAATCTGCCAATTATCCAACACCCAGAAGTTTTTGGTTTACATGAAAATGCAGATATAACAAAAGATAATCAGGAATCATTGCAGCTACTTAAAGGGACTCTATTGACGCAGCCACATATTACTAGTGTGGGAGTTGAGAGAGATATCGATGATGTGGTTTATGGTCTATGCGATGACATTTTATCAAAATTAACGTTGCGATTTGATATTTTAGAAGTTTCTAAAAAATATCCAGTGCTCTACATAAATAGTATGAATACGGTTCTCCGTCAAGAACTCATTAAATTTAATAACCTCATTGATACGATCAAAAATACTTTAGTAGATGTACAAAAGGCCATTAAAGGATTGGTTCTAATGTCCTCTGAGTTGGAAGAAGTTTTTTTCAGTATGAGTATTGGTAAAGTGCCAGTTACTTGGAGTAAAAGATCTTATCCTTCACTGAAATCACTCGCAAGTTATATTAATGACTTATTAGACAGATTAGCATTTTTCCAAGACTGGATAGATCATGATGCACCAACTGTGTTTTGGATATCTGGCTTTTTTTTTACGCAATCTTTTCTTACGGGTGTCTTACAAAATTATGCCCGTAAAAATAAAATTCCAATCGATAGATTAGATTTTAAATTTGAAGTAACTCGATTTGAAACTGATGTAAGAACAGCACCACCTTATGGAGTTTACATAAGGGTAAGACTCTTGGCTAAGTATTATATCACTCAAAAATCGAGTAATAAAAATTAAATAACCTTTGTATAACATTTCTTTATGCTGATAGAACATATTGATAAAATTGCTATATAATAATAATAATAATATATATATAATATAATAATATATATATATTATATATATAATAATAATATATATAAATAAACGGTTGTTCTAAGAAAATTTATTTGAATTTTTAGGGTCTATATTTAGAAGGAGCAAGATGGAATAGGCAGTTACAAGAAATTGATGAGTCTGAACCAAAGATAATGTTTGATCTCCTTCCTGTAATGTGGTTGAAACCTGGTATAAAAGCTGAATTTATTATTGAATACGTATATCATTGTCCTGTATACAAAACAAGCGAAAGACGTGGCGTTTTGGCTACTACTGGTCATTCTTCCAACTTTGTATTATATATTTTATTACCAACACACGTTGACGAATCTCATTGGATTAAAAGAGGAGTAGCCTGCTTGTGCCAACTTGATGATTAAATTATTAAAAAATACATCATTTGCTATATAATCAATCTTATATGTATATGTCAAAATAATATCATATTTAAGAACTATGTATATGAAAATTTTTAATAAAAATTTCACAAAAAATAAAATTCTGTTCAAAAGTCACATCATAAATCATTAATTTTTCAAAATTTGAATTAATAATTCTTTTTACTTTTTTTTCTTAAATCTTATTATTTAAAATGGATATCCGGTGTTATTTATTCTTGTTATTTATGATCTGTTCCGGCAATGACACAATGATTGATAAATAAAAAAAAAGGAGAAATTTTCCATAAATAGGAATAAGAGAAACAGGGCTTTTATATTTTTTACTTTATTTTCATAAGATTATTTTAATCAGGTTGTTGAGATTCTTACGATCAAACTAATTCAATATTAATATAACTAATACAATATTTAAATTAATTTCTATTTTTTACACTTGTTGTGTACTGTGATCTGTTCGTCATTGAATAATTGTCATTGAATTAACTTTGTGCAAGCAGTTTTAATTAAATTAGACCAGATTAGGTCAATGGACTGGTAGTTGATACAACTATTAGACTTCTTTAAATGTTTTTGGAAATTAACTCCGACCAAGTAAGTTGAGTTAGATGTCATGTTGGTATGATCAGTAGTTTCTGCATCCAAAGTTGGTGCAACTGTCTGCGCATTCTTTTGTTTTTCCCCGTCCGCTTCGTGTTTTTTATCTCAATATCTGGTGTTGTAATGGTTGTACAAGGTGCTGAAATACAGAACATATAAAACAAATCTGTGTGAATTAATTAAATATCAAAACCTAAATCTATATAATAACAGGTTATGGGCCCAGAGCGGTGAACTGTGCTATTAAAGATATTTATTCATCGAGTTTTGATTCTATGAATATCCGAGAAAAGGCCACGTCATGGCCGACCAGGAGAAGATGAGCGATACGGACAAAGACATGAATCCGATCCTCAACAAAGACAACTACAAATATTGGAAGACGATGGCGGAAGCTTCTATGGTTTTCCTGTGCTGCTGGAATGCGGTGGATCCAGGATTGACTGCAGCAGAAAGGGCGAAACCTGAGTGCGTCAAACTGGATAACAAGGCGCGTGCATACATTTTCCGGCATGTTCTGCCCGAGTACCTTACGGACATCAGCGGTCTGAAAACAGGAAAGAGTTCTGGAAAGCACTAGAAGAAATTCATGGGAGATCCACATCAATGGATATTGCCATGTGCCTGCGCGAACTGGGCACTATCGAGAAGACTCCGGGCATGGATATCTCCACGTACTGTGAAAAAATTCAAGGGCTGTGTGGCAAGTTGTCGAAAGTGGGTATTAAATTCGAAGATCACATCTTTTGTGGCATCTTTTGTTTTGACCGAACTTGCGACAGATCCAGATTATTCGACCTATGTCAGAATAACGAAGATTGATGAGGATCTGACCGCGAAGGGTGAAGTCCGACCTACTCGAAGAAAGAAGAATCGACGCTGCTGCGGCTGCGGAGTCGTCCGAGCAAGGCAGTGCTTTGGCAGCCAGAGGGCAGTGGAAATCCAGGCCGTACCAAAACAAAGATGGCGTGAAGCTGAAGAACAGAAACACAAGTGATCAAAGATGTTACAAATGCGGAAAATGGGGTCACATTTCGTACCAGTGTCCAGGGGAGAAGGGAGATAAAGAAGAGAAGAAACTCAAGGAGAAGGAGAAGAAGAAACAAGAAGACAAGCCAAAATTCAAAGGGCTCATCCCAGCATTGGCCTTATCCTCCATCGGCTGTTTGGAAAGGGAGAGGATTAGTTATCTTGATTCGTGAAACCATATGACGCCAGACAGGTACCGCTTTGTGTACTTCGTACCTACGACTGGATATGTCAGGATTGGTAAGGGGCGTCTGAAGGTAAAGGGAAAGGGAATAATCTTTGTGAAGGTGGCTGAGTCCTGTGGAGGATTGGACCTTTTCCTTGTCATATGTTCTGTGGGTACCTGAGATAGATGTAAATCTAATCTCGATCAGACAGTTAGCAAAGAAGGGTGTTACCACTGTGTGTGGAAAAGATAAAGCTATTGGAACGCATGATGATAGCGACGTTGTGTTCACTTCAAAAGCAGAGAGTGATGTATATTATTTGGAGACTGTCCCTGATGAAAGGTATGTTGCGAATGTTTCTGTAAACAATGAGAGGAGTGGGTTTGACAGTAGTGATGAAAAGATTGAAGTCATTGAGACAAAAGCGTTTAAGAGTGTTTTGTCGTGGCATGAGAGGTTGGGTATCTGCATGGAAATGCAACGAGCAAAATCACTGTATTGGATGTGAAAGAAGATTCGAAGAAATGTGATGAACTTTGGGGAGTCTGTGTGAAGGGTAAAACTACAAAGGTGTCATTTCCAAAGACAGCTCATCATATGTGTCAACATCCCTTAGAAATTGTTCACAATGATGTCAGTGGTAGAGCTCATTGTAAATCATTAGGTGGAGGAAATTACTTTGTGACTTTCATTGATGATTTTTCTTGTTTCATGTACGTTAGAATCATTAATAGAAAGAGCGAGATATTTAAATGCTTCAAAGAATATCAAGTGGAAGTAGAAGCCCTACATTAGTCTAAGATAAGTGCCTTCCAAACTGACAATGGCAGGGAGTACTTCGTACAACTTCGAGAATTATTTGAAGGAAAACGGTATTTTGCACAGGAAGATCATCCCTCGCAATCCTGAGCAAAATGGCGTTTCAGAACAAGCCAATAGGACCCTGGTTGAAATGTCTAAGTGTTTGCTCATCCAGTCAAGACTCCATGACTTTCTGTGGGGGAAAGCCATTAGTACTGCATGCCACATAAGAAATCTGCTGCTATTGGAGATAAAATTCCATTGGAGTTATGGAAAGGTGATAAACTAAGAGTATTTGGGTGTGAAGTTTGGTACCTGATAAGTCCAAGTGGAAAGAAGTTTGATAGCAGGGCAGATGAGGGGATTTTTATAGGTTACGACCAATAAGTCAAGAGTTACAGGATCTATTTACCAAAGACTAAGAAAATAATAATCTCTTGTCATGTTCGGTTCGAAGAAAATGTGTTTCCCTGTAAAGGTGTTGGTGTGGACACGAGTAACATCAAGGAGAAATTTTTTGAGTGGATGTGAGATGTTGAGGACTTTGAACCTGGAAAAGGAATTGAGCCAGTTGATATTAAGGTCCAAAGTGATGGTGAAAATGACGAGGGAGAAGGTGATTTTTTCGTGGACAATTTGATTAATAAAAATAATCAGGGGGTTCAGGAGGAGGCTATGATTGTACCTATTGTGCCTGGGAGGTCAGCAAGAGTACATAAATCAAAGAACTGTAATAGTTGTGCTCATGTTGCAATGGTTTGTAAAAATCAAACATACTATTCTCAGGATTACATCAAATCCCCCTGAACCCAGAATCAAATAAAATAAGTTTTAATAGTAATTCCTTTTGGCTACAATAGCTTCTAGTGTATCGGATGTTTTTAATAAAGTCATCTACACCTACATCGTCTATGCCTTGTAAGGTTCCAACAAATTCGATGGCGTCTTCTGCCTTTAGTAAATTACGTTCAGACTCAGTCAAGTTATGGGGTGTCCGGAAGCTTTCCGCTGGAGATGCCATAGCTCGAGCTCCTTCGGATTCGTCTTCTGTATCGGAGTTATCCTCATTCGGAGTTATCCTCATTCGGAGTTATCCTCATTCGGAGTTATCCTCATTCGGAGTTATCCTCATTCGGAGTTATCCTCATTCGGAGTTATCCTCATTCGGAGTTTTGATCGTAATGGTAGAAGTTTTCGACGATCTATCTTCTGATACCATCGTCATTTGTAGTGCGTTGCTGAGTTTCTTGATTTCTTCAGCCCTTCGTTGATTTTCCTTGGACAGTATTTCAAATTGTCTTCGATTGAATTCATTAGCTTTCTGCAACTTGTAGAGGATTAGTCGCAGGGTCGTAGCGTCGAAAATATTCAAACTGATTCCGTTAGTTCCCGTAGAACTAGTCGATGGTTCAGTTCCTTTAGGCATCGTATACAATTCAATATCGTCGTCCGAGCCTTGATTATTTATACTATTGCGTCAAACGCGGTAGTGTTTAAATGAATCCAGTGTTTACCTTGATATCTGTAGATTGAACCTTCCGTGGAAGTTCTTACCGAGGTGTTCCTAGATTCGTCGATAGCGAATGATCGTCGTCGAAGATGACCGTAGTCGAGGATGACCGTGAGTCCCAGGTGTGATTCTTCCGTAGAGAGAATGTTACTGGTTTTCCTAATGAGCACTTTCACTATCCTGGCAGGATCGCCAAAATGTCACGTAAAATTTGTCGTGGGTTTAAAAAAAAAATGAGAAGAACGGAGAACCAATCTTCTTGTTCCTCTTTTACTATATTTTATTAGATTTTTTAGGACGATACAATGATGCCTTAAGCTTTGTTGGTGGAATCAAGACTGACTTTCGGCTGCCCTGCTAGTACAGAGGAAACCTCGTTATGAGTGTGTCTAGAGTAGGAGGATAGTGGATTCGTTGATGGCACTTTTCATTAGGACAAGTAAGGGTAATGATTCGAGATGCTAATTGGCTAGGAAAAAAAAATTTAGTGGAGGAAAAAATGGCTTCCTCTGTGCTTTCTAGAAATAAACAATAAGCCCAAGGAATGTTTTAAGGACCACTTATAGGCCTAAAGACACTTACTGATGTTGAAAGTCCTAAGAGTTATTTATGGAACCTTAGGTTTATTGTTTGTTTGCTTAAGAGTCCATGTAACAATCTGGATGTTGGGTGTGGCCTGTTAGAGTGGCTGGTCCTTTTCTGTAAGTTTTTTCTGAGAGTGTCACAATGGCTACACTTGTGACTTGGATTGTGTCACAGATATACAATGGGCCCATTTCAATGAGCTAGTAAGGACAACTTTTTGCGAATATCTCGGGAATTGAGGCAATGCGACGGTTATATGCATAGTGAACATAAAAAGTGTTCAAAATCATGATTTCCACAGCATATTCAAAAATCATCAAAATCTGTCAAAAAAAAATGAGGACGAACTTCTGAATAATTACAATAAATATTATTCAGTAATGAAAGTAAGATGACTGAAAATCGTGGTTAACAAATTAGTCATAACATCAAATTTTGTTTGTAGTTTATTTGTTCTTCTGTTTTTACCGTTTCTGGTAATATAATTGCGTGCGTAATAAACGAATACGCATGTGAAACAGATACATCATACCAGAAATGTTATTCGCAGCCTATTAACTACTGAAATTACTGTTAAAGTGAAATTTAAATTTTGTTATAACAAAAAAATTATCGCGAAGAATGTAAATTTAATGTTAAATCTAAAAAGCTATTGTGTATGGAAAATATATTACAATTATTGCATCATTTCATTAATTCATTATCGTTTGAAAGAAAAAGTTTTTCTTTCTTCTCTAAAAAAATGTAATAAGCAATTGTTTTCTCTTTCTGAGTCAACTAAGGTTAATTATTGCACGATTTTGTTATTCTCATACTTGTCTATATCGAATTACGGAAAATAGAATTTTTACGTAAAACCATACAATGAAATAGACTTTTGTAATATGGGTCCAAATATATCCAATATTGGTAGAACCTCGTTTTGGTAGAATTAAATAGGTTCTTCTATATGCTAACAGAGAGGAAATTTCCTTTCTGATGCTGGAACCAAACAGACAACATTTCTAACTTTATAGGTTCTTGTACATGCTAGCGTGGAATATCTGCAGTACTTGACTGCTGGCGGCAGCACTAGTCTGGGAAAAACCGGAATCGTAAGTATGAACTGTCTCATTTCCTCTATGATACTAATAGTAGGTAACATTCTGTATACATCTCTTAGGTTAAAAGGGCGTTTGAAATATAATATATTTTTCATATATACGTACTATCTCTTCTTTAGTTTCTACGTGGCAGGTACTTTTGTCGATTAAGTTAGATCAAGTATGTATGTACTTACGTCTATACATAATTTCTATACTATACCTTTTGTCGTAACAAATCGCAGAGGGCGTAAGAAACACTGATTTTTCGTAATCAGTATTTCAGAACATAAGATACGTCGATATTCCATATAATGTCAAATCTATCCTATATTTACACACATAGACGATGGTGATACATAGACGTATATTCTGTACCTTGTGCATAATTAAATGAATTATATAATTGAACGAATTATTCCGCTTGATTAATTTAAAAGATTTTATCTACCGATTCGTTATCGATAACGGCACCGACAATGGATGTCTCGTCTGTGCTATCGGACGGTTAGTTTTATCGCATAAGGGTAACACAGATTACAAATACCTAAATAACTAAAAGTATATCTCTATTTTCCGGTCCAAACACACCAGAAATATCCCTGCATGAATGTAGCTCGTTATAATTGATCATTAATAATTTTATTTTCTCATCTCAAGTAACGTGTTAATTGACTCGTGGACATAATGTATTAAATAACAGTATATATTAATTACAATACAATAGAAACCATACCAATAGTCTTAGTAGGCTATTTACACTAACTATTGTATACCTAGGGTCCAACAATATCTTCTTCATCCCTGGAAACGATAGACGTGAGGCGACATGACGTTTTGTCGGTGACGCGACAACTTTCTGATATCGAACCATATCCACCGATCAAGTACATATTGTTTTACGCATTGCGCTATGGTATTCCAGCTATTGTTCGACGTTCAGTAACTCTGAAAATCAATCTAAAAGTAGAAAAAGTGACTAGTGAAAGTGACACTGGTTGGAAAAGCGTCGCAGACATCGTGTGTTCGCGAACTCCGTATGACACCAGATATTGTGATACGGACTGCACATCGATAGACGCAAATCTTATGAATTGAAAGTCGCGTGGTTACTATTCGTGTAGAAATTAAGGAGACAACCGGTTGTTACTTTGAGAAATAATTTTCTATCAATGCTGAATGTACTTTAATTTGAATAAATGATCCATTCTTTTTAAGAAGGTATTAATTCACAATAGAGTGACATATTTATTTATTATTAAAAAAATGGATGAAACAAGGAATTACATAAACTTAGTATTAACAGTTAAAAAATATCCAGCGTTATATGATCTCAGTTGTAATGACTACCATAATAGGGTTGTACGAAATAAAATGTGGAGAGCGGTGGCGCAAGAAGTAAACGCTTCTGGTAAGAATTATTTCAAGTTTAAATATGTCTTTCAGGTTTCCTATAAAAGTTCAACCATATTTTTCATATTCCTGCATGTTTTTCTCGTAGCTGCAGAATGTAAGGAGAAATGGAAAAATCTTCGCGCCAGCTTCAGTAGACATTTAAGAAATCAAAATACGTCGAAAGCAAAAAAACCATATTATATGGCCGATTATATGGATTTTTTACTTCCTTACAGCAAACTTCGCAGGTAACTGGCCTATATTATCATGCAATAAAAAATCGGTAACAAATCACGTGATTCACCGAGCTATCTTTTTCTGTTTTCAGGCCTGATGAAAGTTTGAACGAGGAAGGACCAATACCGCTGGAGAACTGGAACGAAGAGGAGATCGCTTCTGATACATCCTCTAATTACGAGAAATTAAACAAGTCTAATCAAACGATACCAGAACCAGAAAGAGATGGAGACTCGAAGAACGAAGAGTACGCGTTCTTGAGGAGTAAAACTATGAGGCTTACAGACGACCGATTGTCACATAGGTGCTTGGATAATTGTATCCTAGCCAAAAGACGAGATGTCGACGAATCGATTAATGATGCAGACTTATTGTTCTTTAAAAGCTTACTTCCAGACGTACGGCAGATGACGACACAAGAAAAGAGAAGTTTTAAAATATCTGTATTGAATTTGATCGATAAAATACTAAACGAAAAGGAATCGGCGATGTCGATCGAAAACGATATTCCTTGCACTATAGTAAAAAATCAACAGGACGAAAGAGTCGATCAGTTTTAAATTAAAGAACTTTATCAAAGTATGTAATGATATGAATAAATGTAGAATAGTATAACAATATAGACTGACTAAATTACGTTTAATAAAATAAAATATATAAGAAGACTTGGAAAAGGTGTTAGCACAATTTGTGAAGGGGAACCTGTATTCTAAAATAATTTATAATTTATTAATATATTATTATCGATAAAACCGTAATAATAATAAATAATTAATAAAACCGTATACATTATTACCAAAATAAGTAACAAAATCCCACAAATTCTTGTAATAATACGAGACAGTTAGAAACAAGATACGGCCAAACGTATACAATTTTACGACTACACCGGACTGGATAACAGAAATGGATCATTTCCGTTATTCCCACTCCGATAACAACTTATTCTCCTTGCTTCGTAAATTCGCAAAGGATACAGAATATGTAGAAATGAGCGGTAAAATATGCACAGATAAAGCATGTCTTGTCATAACTGAGAATCACTGAAGAATGTGGATTGGTCAATCGAAACAACGCGGTATCTTCGAGCCAATGGGAAAAACTAATGAAAATTGAGTATGCGTTGCGCCAAAAGATTTGCCTGTTTCCGGTGAACTGTTCGGAACAACCGAACTCTGCATTCTACAGAATATTCTTAAATGTATTGTATATACGATGCACGTGTGAACGCGGACATGACCCTTTCCAGACAAATTGCCTTTACAAACTATACGTTGTACTAGTAAGAAATCCTAAAAAACAATCGCGTAATTTAAGAACGTGGATCAGTGTGAGAAAACAAGATAAAAATCTTCTTTCAATAACAAAGTACCACATTTTTCGTGATTTTTTTTATTTTTCTGAACATAGAAAAATTTGCCTAAAATTCTTAGTTATAACAGGTTATAATAAAAATTAATTGTTGTGTATTAATTTTTAGAATAATATAAAGATAAATATAAATATCGACTTTAAAAATCCTGAAATAATTCTACGTTTTCAGACATATTACTCCAACTGGATATGAAAGAATTTTAAATCAGATTGTACTTTCATTGGCGTATATCAGAATTTTTGCTACTGAACGCTTTTACCAAAAAATTGTAAGATATTGAATGAATTCAAGATCAGTTATAACGGAATATAAATATGTATACTAATTTGAATAGAAAAATATGTTATTATCAATCGGCAAATAAGCAGAATATACATCTTAGTAGCAATTAAATCTTAGTATCTTTTTTATGAGAAACATTTGCCGATCACCGTTTATAAAACTGCGCATCTATTTAAACAACCAAATCTTCTCCAAATTATTCGATAATTATGATGTGAACATACATAAAAAATAATTAGCTTGTCGGTGCTTGAACTTATCAAGAGCAAAGTATATACACGTCATAAAGGCACACTTGTCGCGTCAGTTCGTGACACAACAAAATTCGCGTACGGTTGACACGGGCGAATCGTTGTCATACGGACGTACCTGGAGGCTGAGCGAGAAACGCGCATGCGTCAATTCGAAAAAGCCTATCAGAATAAAGCAATATCACAGTAAGAACATTGGAGGGGCTCTTGGTGGCCTTGCGCGTTCTTCCGATTCTGTAAAAGCTGGAGGCGCGTCCATTTTGTTAGCACGTACGATCCCGGTTAGTCGACGCCGGTGCAAAGTATAATTCTCGTTTGCGACGAGTTCGTGTTACTCGAGTAGAGTAAGGGCTACGAAGCCAGTGGCTGTCTGTCGGCGGCGTTCGTGGATTCGTAGCTGCGTATCGTAAGTACAGAGAGCGCAGCTGGCAAGCGTGAGAACCTACTTGTAAATACATAGCGCAACAAGAATCAGAACGGAGGAGAAGCCGCTGGAAAGAGAATCGTTGTACCAGGGCCGCGAAACGCGTCGCGTACCCGGTTCGTCGTTAGTTTTAGTTTTAGCAAGATGGCGGAACTACAGGGAACCCCGGTTGCTCAAGACGCCCTGTCCGTAGCCCAGCTAGAGCTCGGTGGAAATCCAAACGCCTTAGCTTTGCGTAGGCCGTTTGACCCTGTGGCACATGATCTCGACGCGACCTTCCACCTTACGCGGTTCGCCGACCTAAAAGGATGAGGGTGTAAAGTCCCTCAGGAGGTTCTTGGGAAACTCCTCGAGGGACTACAGGCCGACGATGGTAGCGCACAAGATCATGAGCATGCCCATTTTATGCACATGGCCATTCCACGCATTGGTGAGTAGCTTGATTTTATTGCGCGCGTGTACAAGAGGATACTACGCATGTCGACATGTTTGATTTTATATAGGCATCTTATAATAATTTTGTCTTTTTCCTATTTTTTTTATTGGTTATGTTCATACAAATATTTGTATGAACGTTTCTACGATTAAATTGCTCTTTCCAATTTGTTTTTTTTTGGCAATTGTTTTTATTAATGAGAAGAAATAGAAATTACAATTTGTTAATTAAAGAAATTTTTCCCGGCGAAAATTTTCCATACCTGATGGTACTGTATGATAACATTTAAATACTATATTTTATTAACGTAATATAGTAACTGTAGAGATTTGTTACCCGTTGTTGGAAATTGGCTGTAAATAATTTTACTGGAAATACCTAGGGCGAAAATATTGCAATATGCATCCCTATCGCGTTAGCAGCCATGTTATCGTCTCCCGCCTGATTTCTCCCACGCCACCGGAAATACGAGTGTTCTCAACTTGTACTTCAATAATATATACAAAATATGTATATAATATCGGAATAACTGATATGCAAAAATATATTTTTATCGATAATGTTATTTTATAATTTAATTAAAATATATCTATTAAAAAAAATCATGTGAAAGAAACTTTGAAATAATATTTTTTTCTTGTCTTTTTAAAAATATATAAACATTAAACATTTATATTTTGCATTTCAGGCATTGGCATGGATTCCTCCGTAACTCCACTGAGGCATGGAGGGCTTAGTTTGGTACAAACTACAGACTTCTTCTACCCATTAGTTGATGATCCTTACATGATGGGTAAGATACATAACACAATGATATCTTAATACTCTTACAATTTTAATAGTTAAATTTTCTATATTATATTCATTGAATCCATCAATTCTATTAATAAAATACACAGTTTCTCTATTATGGATAAAATTTGTTTTATGGCATGATGTTTAACCACTTGTATTGGAGTATTTTTCCAGGTAAAATTGCATGTGCAAATGTTATCAGCGATCTGTATGCCATGGGTGTTACTGAGTGTGACAATATGCTGATGTTGTTGGGAGTCAGTACAAAAATGACTGAGAAGGAACGGGATGTTGTTGTACCCTTGATCATGAGAGGGTTCAAAGATTCTGCTCTGGAAGCTGGTACAACAGTAACAGGAGGTCAAACAGTTGTTAATCCTTGGTGTACAATAGGTGGTGTTGCTTCTACTGTTTGTCAACCAAACGAATACATTGTGTATGTACCAATGAATGAATGAATGACATATGATTGTACCATTCTTTCCTTAATAATGATTATTTACATTACAGACCAGACAATGCAGTTGTGGGTGATGTTCTTGTTTTGACAAAGCCACTTGGAACTCAAGTCGCTGTTAATGCTCACCAGTGGTTAGATCAACCAGATCGTTGGAACAGAATCAAACTTGTGGTCAGTGAAGACGATGTAAGGAAAGCTTATCAGAGAGCAATGGATAGTATGGCCAGGCTTAACAGAATAGGTATTTGTTAAATTGTAGCTTGATATTTTTATTAATACAACAGTAATTGATCTTTTTATTTTCCAGCGGCTAGATTAATGCATAAATATAATGCACACGGAGCAACAGATGTTACGGGTTTTGGCCTTTTGGGACACGCACAAAATTTGGCTAAACATCAGAAAAATGAAGTCTCTTTTGTTATTCATAATTTACCTGTAATCGCAAAAATGGCAGCTGTAGCAAAAGCGTGCGGTAACATGTTTCAACTTCTTCAAGGTCACTCAGCGGAAACCAGTGGTGGATTACTTATTTGCTTACCTAGAGAACAGGTTTGAAATCTTTTGTTCTTTAAGTATTTTACTCAAATCCTGCTAATACAGTAGAGTATATTATTCGTCATTAAATACTCTAAAGAACAGCAGGAAAAGCAATAGAGATTTCCATACCGATTTGCTATTGTAGACATCTTGGTGCCGTCGACTCTCTTACAATTATTATTTTCTTTTCCGTTAATATGGAAGTTATTAGTGAAATGTTTCTTATTGATCAAATTCATATAATTTACATATTTTTAGGCTGCTGCATATTGTAAAGATATCGAAAAGCAGGAAGGATACCAAGCGTGGATCATTGGTATTGTAGAGAAAGGGAATCGCACTGCGAGAATAATCGACAAACCACGAGTAATAGAAGTGCCAGCTAAAGAAAAAGATGGAGAGCTTTGGTAAAGGATCAGAGATGTTGGCGAAAATTTTTTATTTACTTTCATGTATTTAGGAGAAACTACGCGCAACACAAAAAACACGCATTTACATAAATCAACACTACTGTACCAGATTCAAAGCACTTGTATGTGCACTATTATTACGGTGAAGTAACGCATTTTCAATATTTTTATTAGATAAAAATTTGATGACATACAGTGATCATCTCATTTTGTCCCATGGGTTAAAAGAATGAGATACAATAATACAAACTTATATTTACGTGTTATTTTTATTGAAGTTCAGTCTCAAGTTTTAACTTAGAAAAGTAACGCATTTCTTTTTTTCTTGTTTTTTAATTTTTGTCGAAAATTGGAAATATTTCATCATAAAACTGTAAAATGTTCATAATAATCTTTCTGACAGTTATGAATCCTTATTAGAAAGAATTCAGTACAAAAAACAAATTTGAGGAAGCAATGAAATAATGAAAGAAATGAAATTTGAGTATAGTTTTTTTTTTTTTAAGATTTAAAACTCAATATGTACTACGTACAAACCCAAGTAGCACTAGGCTCAGGGTAAGCTTCAATTGCATTTGATCAAAAATTGCAATATGTCGAGTGACATTTGGGTGCTTAGTGTTAATAAAGGACGTTAAGGTACACATAAATGATAGCTCGTGATTATGAAGATTTATAAATATATTTTAAAGGGGTATATAATATTGCAAAAAGGAAAAAAGTGGTTTTAACGATATATTGTACATTACTTCGACTTACGGATTTAATAGAATTGAAAAAAGAAACATTGAAATCATAGTTATATAGATGCAACGTTGTAAACAAAGCCATTACTAACCTGTAGTACACAATGACAGGCTTTCAAAGCCAATGAGATTCCCACAATTTGTAATTTTGTTCTATTGTTAAATAGAATGCGTAAGATGTCCAAACGAAAGAAGGCCTTCTCTAGTTTTCTCGTTACATATGCTTAAAATGAAATAAGAAATCGAGTACAGGCCCTAATGTTGTATTACTTTTTCATATGAATAAAGTGCTACTTTGTCAATAAAAATAATGTATTATTATCATCAAGTCTTTAAGAATTCTTATATATTAAAAGTAAAAAAAAGCATTTAACGTCACAACTTAATATGACAAAATACACAGAAAGATTGATATTGTGACAGATTATGGATGTCATGTATTTACACGCGTCCTTCACGATAGCCACCAATCAAAGCAGAAAAAACTAGATGTTTTCATTCATTGGTTAATCAGTTATCTAACAGTTCGACAACTGGTCGCCATCGTGGTTCACAGGTCACTGTTATAGATAGAGTGACACGTTATGTTTCAAAGAATTATAGTTGCCATAACATTCTCGTGTGAATCGTCGCCAGAAGTAATAGTATAGAGTAACCAGAACTTCAAGTGTTCAACATAAAAAGTTGACTAATTTTTTTTTATTTTGGTGTTTCTTTAAAGTAACGATTTAATGGTAACACTATCCACGTGGTGTTCGAAGGCTACGGCCTTCAGGGCCGTAATACTAGGTGCCCCTGCTTCTGGTAAAGGCACTATGTCAACTCGAATTGTCGAACATTTTAAGATGACTCATATATCGAGCGGTGATAAATTACGACTTCATATGAACAGTAATACCGGTACGTTTCAAACTATAAATTGTTTGCTATATCGTTGAATTATACCAATAAAAATGATAAAACTTTTAACACCACTTATTCTTATGTGTTTAGATCGAAACTTTTGCGTTTGTTTTCGAAAATAAATTTGTCAAGAACATTTTTTAATTTTAGATATGTATATATTCATGATATATATGTGTGTATATATATGTTTTGAGCTAAAAAATTGTCTTTGAGATGTTTTATTTCATAAAAAAACAGTTAGAAAAGTGCTTGTTTCTTCGATATTTCCTAACCAAATTAAGATTGTTCTTGTTAAATATTGTTTAACGATTTTACGTAATAGCATTGTATTACGTTCATTGAGAACTAAATTTACGCAATAATAATTGAATGAAAACCGTACTATTTATTTGTAAACACTCTTATAAACACTCAAACATCTGGACTCCTGCTCGAAATTATAGTGCAACATTATTTATTGCTAGACAATGTAAATTCTGTTGATATTTTATTGTTTCAAATTCCACGCATAATTTAATAAATTATTGATACAAGTACAGGAAATTAATCTAGCACTTAATTATAAATTACCTTCGTTATAAAATCTATCTGTATTAGCTTATTAGTTATTTTTTATTACTTTTATAAATTAATCTCTAATCTCCAATCCTATAAAAAGTTACTACACAAACTATTTTACCATTTAATTAAAAGCTAGCAAAGTAAATTAGCAAAATTTTGTATGGTTTGTAATAAATTGTTTAGAAGAATACGCATTCTGGAATTAGCTAATTACCCACTTTATGTACTTTAGTGTACCCACTTTATGCTTTTACATATGTATTCTGTATCATTCTGTCGGGTTATTTATTCAAACAATGACAAAATACCGAACTCTTTGATATACAGGGTGGGGCATTTTAAACGGGTCACCTGAATAACTCGCTTGTTTTTGAAGATAGGAGAAAATGCATTAAACCAAACTTACTTGGTATCGGGGGGCTCATAATCTGATATTACTAATTTTTCTGTAGGTGGAGGAGTCAAGGATATATGAAGGTCAACTCTGTTTTTTTAAATTGAACAGTATATTTTTTTACTTATATTCTGATAGAGTGTTTCAAGGAGAATACAATGACCTATTATTAAGGTCATTAAAGATAACTCAAGGTCAACTGCAAGAGAAAACTGACTATTTCAGGGCATACTTCGAATACTTGGATACTTTGATACTGCTACTATAAGTGTTCAAAATGGCGATCTTGAACATGGATACATAGTATAAATCGTTGCAATATTGTACATATACTGTACAATACGTTCTTGCATGTCAAGTTTATTCGAGTATTTCAAGCGAATTATTCAGGTGACCTGTTTAAAATGCCTCACCCTGTATATACGAATTTAAGTAATTATCGGGACAAATATGATCTCTCATCGATACAATTATCGTACGTCTCAAAGTCCGCCGTATGATTAATTAACAGAAAAATAACAATGCTTAGTACGAAACGATAAATATACGTATGTAATCGTTTTAATTATATAGAATTGGGTAAAGCAGTTTCGAGTTACGTGTTATCCGGTAAATTCGTTCCTGATGATGTAATGATATCAATGATAAACAAAGAAATCGAATCGGTTGGTGATCAGAATTGGTTGCTAGACGGTGAGTAATTCAACGGAAATTAAAATCTTACAAACGTCATTTCAGCGTTCAGCAATATTTAATACAATTAATAATTAATTATTAGAGTTGAGATATTTTATTGCCTTTTGCGACTAACGAATGAATGATTAAATTATTTAAATATCTTTGTTCAACAATGTATAGTTGCAGTTAGCAATTAAAGTAGCTGTTTAACTATCAATTAGATCAAATATTAAATTCGTTATTTAATTATTAAATTAATTAAGTTTTCGATGATTAACTTATTACTTTAATCAGTTAATGCCCAATCCTGACGTTAAACATACATGCCGCATGTATTACGGTGGCGGGTAACTAAATTCGAATTAAATACTTGGCATTGTTACAGGATTTCCAAGAACCTTAACGCAAGCGGAGAAATTGCAAAAAATACATCCAGTGAATCTAGTTCTCTACCTTGATGTTCCCATCAAGGTGATATTAGACCGCGTGAAAAACAGGTGGATTCATTTGCCCAGTGGAAGAGTTTATAACATCGGGTTCAACAGTCCGAAAGTACCCGTAAGTTGGAACAGAAACTTCGACTTGTATCCAAATGTATCATTGGCAACATGTCTAATAAACCTTCATAATTTGATTACCTCTCCTTCGATTTAGTAACCGATAAAGCTTTTTTTACACGATTTTTCATATCTTTGAAACTTTCTATCATTCTCAACTATATATTTCCTTCGAATGACTAATATTAATTTGGTTTTCAACAGGGTAAAGATGACGTGACCGGTGAACCCTTAAGTAAAAGAGAGGATGATAAGATTGAAATTGTACAAGAAAGACTGAAGAGATATTCAGATGCAACTGAGCCTATTTTAAAATTTTATGATAATTTAGGACTATTGAGTATTTTTCGAGGTAACACTACTGATGAGTTATGGCCACTTGTTAAACAGTCCCTTACAAAATATTTATCATAGTCTTAATTTGCAAGAGAATATTAGTATTTTAACAGAATAAATAACGAATTAGTGCAAATCATTTAAATTAATAGTGATCATATGCTTCCATTTGTGCTATAAACTATTAATTTACATACGCACAAATATTAATGGATTAATGAATACAAATTGTGAAAAAAATCTATGATATATTTTTCTGTAACTTACATATACTATTTATATATTTAACAATTGACATAGATCATTTAAATATTTTGCATGACCACAGTACAAAATTTGTTAATTTTTACTTGTTTTATATATGTTCAATTTGATTTTTATATTTAAATATTTTCTTTGCACTGACACGTCAAATTTGCTAACGACAATAATGTTACAAATATTCTAACAAAAGTCATTAATGAAACTAGCAATTGTAAATGTAATGATTTATATTTAAATTTCACTCACCATGTTTTATAGATATCAATTATAAAATATTGTTGATATTGTAATATAAAGCAATCAAAGAAGCTAAAGACTTATTCTAAATTGATAGAATTTGTCGAGACTTGTATGATGCAAGTGTATTAAGGTATGATATATCTTATGTTTTTATGTAATTTTAAGATGTATTAGCGAAACAGGAAATAAACTGTAGAACATGATTTTTATCGTTTTTCCATATTTATTTTTAACTGCACCGATATAAGAATTTTAATAACTTTTAGTTGTGTACAGACCTTAATTAATATGAGTATAATATACCTTATATATCATGCTCATATTTTCTTTTCATTCGAAAATTGTCATTTTTTTCATGATAACAATAGCTTAATATTATATATGCTTGTTAATTACATGTTTCTCTTTCATAACATAAAACGTTATGTCAAACGCAGCGATGCGCTTTGGGAACTTAGTATAAGTTCAATATAGTCGTCAAACGAAAATTAGAATACATATTAAATAAATAAATAATTAAAAATTGTGTTATGAAAAAAAAATTTAAATTAATTGAGGTTTAAATGTTATAACAGGTAGATATGGTTAAATATATGTATAATGCGCGCTGATGATTGCACGCACACACACACGCACACACGCACGCACATCCTTGACTTAAGCACACAACGAAATATACTCAAATTGTTTTTGCGAGAAATCTAAGAGAAATCTATTATTGCTGTTACAAAATAAGTTATGTCAGGAACATTTCCGTAAGGAATTAAGAAATTTTTATAAAAAGTACTCTTCATAACAAAATCGCCAACTTACGATCTACGCAAGTTATTGACGTGATCATTTCGTGAAAAAGAATAAATATCTTCTTGGTTATGACAATTCTAAGTCATATAGTAAATCAACATCCTAACGATTATTTAAAAGCAATAACTTTTGAGATCAATAAACAAGATAAAAAAAATTGTGCAGCAACAAATAGTATGCAAAAAGCCGCATTAAATTATGATCACAGAATAATGTATCAACGATAACGCTAATTTGAATCTATAAATGCATTATCGTGAATGGAAAATATTGGATATACTAATTCACGTCAGTTGTTCAACGAGCATGTTGAGGTCTAAAGATCATTTTGCGGCATAAATTCATTTAAGAAATTAATACGCAACTCTCTAATATGCAATGTTGTCACCTGCTAAAGTTGTCAATTGATTTCTTCCTTGTACATATATGGACGAATGAACAGAGAATTATGATTAATGATAAACATTATCATTCTTCTCCAAAAATTATCCATGAATGTTTTTTAAGTACATGATATTTCTTCTTTAATGTCTGTGATAAATATCTCACTGTACTAGTTCAAATTCTTCGCACTCGTCAAGATCATCATCATACGTTCCATTACCTGTAAATGAGGTAGTAGTGGGAATTATGTTTTCTGCAATTTCAATTTTTTTTTGGAGATCTTTCCCGCTCCCTTCACAAAATAAAAACATCGGATAGTCGACTTTTTCATCTTCCGGCACCAAGTACTGCAATATCAAAAATATATCATTAGATTTATGAATTATCTAAAATACAGAACAATGATCTTCACGAGATACATACAGAGGGAGCAATCTCCATAAAGTTTGTAAATTGCATTTTATTATGAAAATAAAATCCGACACAACAACTAGGATCCATTTTCGATATTAACATTTTTCTTGGTGAAGTACAATGAAAACTCGTCAAAGGAAAATTATCTTTTAAAACATCAACAGTTTCTTGACAATAATGTGGGTCTAGATTAATTAATTTATCTTCCTGGAAACCAATAAAATAAAGCGAATGGCGAGGTCGGCCACCGATAACTCCAATACAGGTATTTAGCGTAAGTAAATGTGTTAGGCAAGATGCATAAACAGGATTCAATTTGTCAGCACCAAGCCTTAAAGGTACGAAAAGTATAAGAGATTTCCACTTGCCATCCGGCATTTGGCATACATTTTCTACATCTTGCAGATAAACTGTAAAAAAAATATTATACATTAAGTGTCAAGAGTATACTGAGAGATTTCTATCAATCAATATTATTCAATTTAAATAAAAGTATCTCAGCTGTTGTATCACCTGCACAATCTTGAGCAACATAAACAGCCAAGTTATTAAATACTGGATGTCGTTCTGCTGCTTGTTCTACTGCTTGGCTTAAAAGATGAGCTACAGAGGAAGGTCCATACCAATCTCCTGCACGTTTTCCCCACAGGGCACTCAAAGAAACAAGCGTATGTATGGAAAATGGAGATGTACTGTCTGGTAGATCTCCAAATGATTTAATTATTAACCTGTGATTATATTCATCCAATTTCTGTTGTTCTGTTTTTAGTGGTTGATCTATCTGCCACCGCCATTCTATAGAGAAAATGAATTATTCGATAAGAAGAGTATAATATATATGATATATGTATAATATGTATAATCAATAATTGTTGTATCGTAATTTATGATTAAAATTTATGACGAAGATAAGTGCCTCTTCCAAGAAAATGACAGACCAATGCCTGTGCCAACATCATTTGACCACTACGCAACATACATCCCCAACCACAGTCAGTGGTAAATGTAGAACCATTCAATATAGGAAATTCCCTTCTGTATGTTAACCAAAGACGCGAGGTGAAATCCTTCTTAAATTCCTCTATGCCATCTTCAAAGCTAATAGCATCCATAGCTAAAGATATTTCACTTCCGGTATCTAAAGTTTTTTCAGCTTCAGAAGCCTTTTCCAAAAATTCTTCTGGTTTTTTGCGATAAATTTTTCCAAGTAAGCATACTGGAGATTCTTTTGAGAAATTTGGTTTAACTACCTTGATGGTCCAGCCTTTGAAGAAACCAAATCTAAATGAGATTTGTTGCAATATGCACATACGTTAGCATATTCAATGTGGCAAATAAAATTGAAGGATGGTGGCAGGAATCAATTTTTCTATAACATATATCTCTATCCATTATTCGCAAGAAAACAAGAAATACTGATGACATGTACGTTCATGTTTTCTATATTGAATGTGTTAACTAAGTATGAAATTGTTTCATACTAACCATATTTAACATTATTCCACATGGACAATAATTTTGTTTTGACTTTGCTATCAACTTCTGTACTAACATTGGAATCATCCATAGGTAATTCATTGTTTGTAGTAGCTAGTTGTATGCTTGGAACAGGGTCAGTGGCAATCATCCCAGAGAACAGTCCTATTGTACTGTTAGTAAAACCTCCTAAGAATAAGCGACGTTTGATAAATCAATGGTTCATATATTTCTAAAACTTTTTTTCTCTACGATTAATGATACGAAAAAGTTTGCTTAGTGAATGAAAAAAGAATGAAGTAGGATCGCTAAGAATCATGATCTAGATTTTAGTAATAAAAAAGGTATGACTAATGGACGGAAATCACCGTTGCTCACAACTATGAACAGTTAAGGAAAAAATCAATTACCAGGAAATTTTTATGCGTAATTGACTCGTATTAAATTCGACACTTACCTAACCTCTCCCTGGAGGGTTGCACCTGTCCATTCATGCCCAACAAGTAAATTTTAGAAAGCATGTACTTCAAGACATTTAAGTACCGCACAGAAAGGTGATTACATTTTTGTACGAATACGATTATGGTTACGCGAACATCACACACAATCACAGTTTTATCGCATTGCGTACGAACTGATCACTATTGTCACAGGAGAATTTAACACAATTATGCATCGGTTGATGCACGCGCCGAGCTCAACACAAAGCTCATTCAGCCTACTATTAACTTAACGCTTCATTTCCTTCAAATGAAATACTAGCTCCGTAATATACTCTACAAGAATAATTTGTTTCCTTAAAGATGGTAGTCAACTTGAGAATAAACGAAACAAGTGGCGTATCGTAAAGCAAGCGATCAAAAATAGTATAAAGACACACTCGAACCGTCGAGATGGAAGGACGCGTGTTTACAAAGAGCGTGGTGAAATTTAAAGCGCCCGTTTATAGCTTCACCAGCGCCGTACTGTGATAAAATTGAGCATTACAAAAGTGCATGCGAGTGCGTCAGTAGTATGCAGGGACAAGCAAGGATTGCGTTGCCCAGATCTGATTTCGAAATGGTGGTATGTATCTTATCAAAGAATGCACACACTTGAGGATGCTTTAATTATTTGAGCAAATAATGTAAGAATATATGATCGATAATTCCTTTCTTTCCGATACACAACAATTAGATTGTATTTATTATATGTACCCTTATCTTGTTAATAAAATTTCATTGATACAATATAATTGTTTTATAAGTTATAAGAAGATATCAAAACAATTATTTAAAAATAAGTTTATAACTTATTAACGTATATAGAATAGATACATTTCATTGCTGGTAATCATAACGGATCGTGGTTTTCTGTTTAATCATTTCATATTACGGTGCTGCAAACGGATATTAGCTCGTCCTTAAAATGCAGCGCCATTTCATTAATTAATACCTCTTCTTTTGAGAGGCTAACAAACGTTGCACCGTTTTTACCTGGATTTTAAAAAATCCCACAACAACGGAAGGATGTACCTATTAAACAGGCAACCATTTATTGAATAAAACTCGAGTAAGATCCACTATGATCTGTTCAACTCTTTCAAATTATTAATTAACAGTTTTACTCTTTCGTTTAAAATTTCCTTTGTGTTACTATCATAGAGAGTAGGCGAGTTGGAAAGGAAGAGAACACAGAAAGGAAAAATTGTAATATCATTATTACACGGCGAACCTCGTAATTTCTCTCGTCTTGTTATTTCCACACTTTTTCAATTCTAATTGATTACCAGCCGTAATAGAAAGGGGAAAAAATGTTGAAACTACGACAGCCACCAGCAGAGTAGGATTAATGGAGAAATAACGGAGCGCAACCGGGGTTCATTATCCCTTTTTATTGCAGTGTAATAATGCACTTTTGTCAGGAAGGACCGACGGAGGGGAATACAGAGAAAATCAGGTGGAAAAGGAGAAGCGAGCAGAGCGAGGGTATGTGATGAACGGAGAGACGAGGAGTTTGGATGTTCCATGGTGGGAGCGCGAACGAGCAGAACAGAGGGTTAGAAGAAAGAGACGAGGGACGAAAATCGCGCATATGAGAGAGAGAGAGAGAGAGAGAGAGAGAGAGAGAGAGAGAGAGAGAGAGAGAGAGAGGGACACAGGAGGAAACTGTCATGCGCGTCTTGTCGTGGGATAACCAATGAGATACGCGTATCCCGGCTTACCTCATTGATTACCACGTTCGCGCTCGTTCTAAATTTCACATTGCGCCCGTTGTCGTTGCAAAAATATTAATCAGTACCTAGTGCCGATCATCGGTGCTGGTAGAACCAAGATTGATGAAAGGAAATGGAACGGTGTGTCTGTCAGGGCAATAATCTCTCCCTCCCGACTAGTGTTACATTAACAATAGTCAGTAGCAGGTGTATTGAAAGCATCGTGAAAAATCTCCATAAAGAAATGGGGTGGAGTAGGAAGGTTTGGAGAAGGTTGGGCCGGTACCACGGGATAATTCGCGGAATGGTGGGATAGGGCAAGAGTGCAGGGAAGGGGAATGTTTCCCTAAAGCTGGCTCATCGTAAGCATACGCATACATATATATGTATATACATATATGTGTAGATATGTATGCATACGAATACGTATATGTGTATACCGGTAATAAAAGCCGAGGCAATACTGGAAAATCAACAAGGAGATACACGTAGTGGGGGTAATTATTTGTAGAATAAGTATAACTCGGTCTTGTCTTTAGACTCGTCCAGAGAAGTTGGGGTAGGGTGATAGAAGAGAGAAGTGATAGGTAGAAGGCAGTGAGTAGTGGGACGGAAATTAGGTCATGCAAGAATATTGGCGGACCAACGTAATCACGGTGTACGGTTTAAATAAGGACATTAACGAATTCTTAACGCTTCTCTCTCTTAAGATCCTTTTTGCCGCGGCGCCGAACGAATTGGCGGATGAAGGGTGTTACGCTTCATAAAACGTAACAGGACATTCGTCCCTCGGTCGGGGCGTCCACTCGCGGCCCAACCGTAATTAGTCGGGCCGCAATGACCATCATAAAAAGCAGGCATAGTAATAAACCCATAAAAAATGGGAAAGTTGGGTTTCCCATTTTCTCTGGGATTTTCACTCACATGGAAAGTTGAGTTTTCCCACTTTTTGGGGATTTCCACTCACATGATCGGTGGTGGGACGATTAGCTACCACCCCCGGTCAGTGTAGATACCTCCGCTCCGAATCTGAGTGCAGTTCAGTCTATGTCAGTATCAGCATTCGTTGGTGGTGTGTTTCGATATGTTACCATTAGCCGTTGTCTTTGCACTGTGTCCACATTTCAACTTTTATCGTGGAAATAGCAACTTGTTGGAATAAAGTATCGTAACCTGTTACGCAAGAGTTATAATCCATTCAACCACCCTTCTTGTCCCAACGGAAATAGGGGATCGATCATTTCGCGGCGTCGATTATAAATCGTAACGGGAGCTTACAACTCCCGTTGACGTGCTTCTCAGCGATCGCGTCTCCCCGCGAATCGGTCGAAAATACGAAGGGTGTGGCGAAGGAGTCATATTCACTGGCAATCAATCCGTCATCTTGTAACGCAACGATCGAACCGAGGATCGACGAAGCAAAGGTCGTTAGAAATCGATACCCGAAATGTGGTATAGATAGAATTGGGGATGTAGAATTTTAACGCTCAACAATGAAGATCGCTGTCGCAACAACGGCAATTCTCTTTCAGAACAGAGAGACTCATTAGTTGAGCTATATTTCTGTCCGAACGGTGAGCGTGTAAACATGCTACGGGTACGTAGGACATGAGACGCAGAATACTTTTGCGCGATATTGGCTCGACGGAATCGATAAATCGACTCCACTTCCAATTGTAGTAACGAGTCGATACTGTGTCGCTAATTGAAAGTCTCTGCCGTTTGATAGGTAGGTCTCCATCGAACTACAAATTCAGGAATTGCAATAGTAAATGACGAAAGTGTCAAACGGAAGTGGAGATTTTTCTTAGAAAAAGATAACGTATATTTGTTGAGTTTGGTGTTTATATCGTTCAACACATGAATGTAGAACAAATGGCAAATCGGGAGTTTCTGCCACTTTCATCTTTTTCAATCACGCCAAAGTTAGGGCTTAAACTTTACTTCTGTTTAAAACTTTTTAGTCTTATTTAGTTTAGAAACTAAAATAAATTATTCTAATACTTGCAATATTCAATATCGTATTCACCATACAATATACATTTTATCACCAAAAAAGTTGTTTTTATCTTTTTAGAAAACTCGAGAACAATAACATTGCTTATGTTTCATGTTGCACGTAAACACCGAACCAGTTGAAGAACGCGTTGCTTCGAAATGCTGCTCGAAAATCTGACTGATAGGATTAATCTGAAGTTTCATTATTCTAGGTAAAATAGTGAAATGGTTGGCTAGCGAATGGCCGCGGGGAATAAAGGGAAAGGCAACCGGAAGGAAAATAAATCGTTCGCGAAATACATGACCCCTGCGATTACGTGGAATGGGGGCCATACACCAATGTGTACGAATTAGTGCACGCTAAGTTAAAACAAACTGGCGAAATTCGTCGAATCAGGGGAACGATTGATTAATAACCTAGCGCAGCTGTTCATGGGTATTCGCTCGGTGAAAAACCGCTCTCGCGTAAAGAGACCGTGAAAGATTGGCAAAGTTTGCGGAAACGAGGCGGCCGAAACGAAACTTCGGCTATGCGAATTCGTTCTGCAAGGATGAAAATCTAATATCGATTGGGAAGGGTAGATGTAGATGCTTATCCGTATGAAGAAAGTGTTATCAGAATGCTTCAAAAAGATGGGTAGAATATTTATGAACAGTAGATAGTAGAGTATTAGGAAGGTTATTATGATTAATTAATTAATGGAAATAATCATTGTTACTTTCATGGTTAATTTCTATTGTCTATGAAACGGTTAAGGTAGAAGAAAATGCGAGTAAATGGAATATATTTAGTTCGATATATTTTCATAAATATGAAAGATATTAAAAAAGCATAGATGTTAAACATGTTAAAACACCTAAAATGTTATAAGTGGCTAAATAATCGTATCTTACTTTATGATACTAAGATTTTATCCATTTTGATAAAGAAATCTGATAATTATTAGTAACGTTCTACAGTAACAGTAATGTAACAGTATCAGTAATGTTGCAATAAAATGTTAGTAATGTGTTACTAGAAAATACGTTACTAATATTTTTCATTCCAACGTATCTAATCTTATCCCGATATTTTTCCACGAAAAACCTGCTATTTCATCTCTCTTAGAATATTCCCATGATTCTACGAGTGCTTTCTCCTTCTCTACGTGTCTAATAATAATTTCATTGCTAATTTCCTCATCGTTTAAGGAGATTGTTCGAATCCCGGGCGGACGTTGAAGGAGCTGGTCCGGAATATCCGGCGAATTAGAGGGGCCGAGCTGGCCGTGCCAGACCGAAGATTTCATTTTAATTAATGCATCGTGCCGTCGTTGTCAAACTTTTTGACGTCCCGTCGTGAAAGCTGCACCGCGTTTAAGGATATTATTTCCAACGCAGTTTATCCCGGGTACAGAATAAATCCTGCAGACTTCTCTCGACGTGTCACGTGTAAAGAGCTGTTTAAGCTATCGCGTGTGCAAACGATCCGGAAGGCACCAACCAAGGACAGAATCGTGTATAGCTTCTTTTGTGTTCATCCATCTTAGAAAAACCCGCAAACAAGATCGAGTGCCGTTCCGAGATAGACTAGTACGTTTGTTACTTCCATCGTTTTCCATTACCGTTTCTGTGAGTCAGTAAGAAGCCATTCGTGGATTGTTGCAGAAAAACGAACGATTATGTTAAAAATTGTTGATGGATTTTTTGAGAATTCGATCGTAATTGTTCATAGTTGCGTCCAAATATAAGTAATGTTCCTTGATCGACGATGGCCATTTCGGTTCAATCATCGTACGATTTGATCCTCTCAACTTCTGACCGTGAGTGCACTCAAGGAGACGCTACTCGTCGTTCGATCGAGCACGCGAGAAAATTCACACCGAGCAATGTTTGTTACTGGTACATGAACTGAGAATTTCTGAAAGTCCTCTACTCCTTCTTCTCCTTGTGCCACGAAGAAACGCGTCGAGCGTAAAAATAACTCAGTGTAACCCTTCCGTAGTCCGATCGAGCGCCGTTTTAGAAACAAAATACACAACGTTTTATTCGCAGCTTTTTACGATCTTAAAAGCTAGGATTCTTTTTTTTAAATTTTCCATTGGCGCTGTGCGGCACGGCATCCAAAGACGTCTCGAGGACGTTTATATTTTTGAGACAGTACACGCGATCGCGATCGATCCGGTCTGTTTGCTCGTTCCAGACGAGAATCCATCGTGTCTCGTGAATTACGCCGTGTTACTATAATTTGCAGGTGCACGTGACGCACTCGTCATCGCCGAAGCGATGATTGTTGTAATATTGTTACAGCGGTGAGTTAACACGTTGTTCAAACACGGCACGTCCGCTGTGATGAGTGTTCAATTTGCTGAATTAATTATTATCGGTAATGCGGGGGCAGTATGTGTGTGACCGAGAGGTGTTTGCAAGGTGAACTCGCGTTTCTCTTCTTTGTTACGCATCCTGTCGCATCTTTGGTTCGACTTCTTCTGTAAGTCGATTTAAAAGGTTTACAATGGATTTTGTGTTATTATCGAGGGAATTTACATAAAACGATAAACTTACATTATTCTGTGTCGTAAAACACCTTAACCCTTGAAAACTATCGTTAGAAGGGAATTTTACCCTAATACATTTTATTTTTATTTTAGAAATCGATAAAGTCAAATACACGTAATTTGATATTAAATGAGAAGCAGAAAAGATCATTACAAATAACATTGATAGGATATTATTACCGAAAGATGATGTCAAAAGAAAATTCGTACGGCGCAAAATGTTAGCAAAAACAATATAACAATGTCCAAGAGTTAAATTTGGCTTCATAAACCTTGAAACATTCGAAACGAACGATTCTAATCTCTAAAATGACTTTAACGTAGGAACGACGCCAATTTCTACGCAAATTATCTTTAATTCGTTCCAAGTGACCACGACGGAAACGTTTGAAACTTCAAGCAACGTAACGTCACGCGGAAAATCGAAAAGTCACGGGAAATTCGGGGATGCGAGAAGGTGTCGGAATATCGAGTTGGAAAAGGAAGAAACGAAACTCATATATAGCAGCTCGATGGATCGCCGAATAGGGGAAAGAGGGGTGCACGGTGGCGGTGAGGGTAGTAGAGGCAGAGAAGGGAAGAGAGAGCGCGCGCGCGAGTGAAAGAGGAAAAGCAGGCAGGAGATACGGGGCGAAAGCAGTGAGGGTAGTTCGGCCGGCCGGCCAGTCGTGCTGTGGCGGCAACCACGACGCGTAGTCGCTTCACGTTTACCCGTCATGTTGCCAAACAACCCCCTCGAGCACCCTTTTAACACCTCGATTACCGATTCGCGGAACGGATGAGCTAAGAGGTGAACGAAAGATCGGGTTCAAACCGGGTTGATCGAATCTAGGGCACGACGACGATGTGTACGGATCGTTCGAATCTCGGATGCACCCTTCCGGACCAGTATCCTGGCCTCCACGCCTAATATCAGCTGGTATAATTCGTCGTCGAGCGGTCGAGTTAGTGGGATCGTCCTGGTTCCATTTGTTCGAGACGCGCCACCGCGTGGTTTAAGATAAAGGAAGGAATTCGTGCTTAATTTCTCGAGATTCGTGATCTCCCTGTCGGGAGTAAGCAGATCCGCAAGAGGGATTTTCGAATCGTTGGTGGTGAATCGAATCTCTGTTACACGTGCAAGGGTTGGTTCGCGAATCGATCCCGGGGTACAAGTGATTCTGCTGCTGGAAGTAGGGAACGTGTTTTCGCGTGAACAGATCGACAGTATTTGGTAGTTAATCACTGAACAGTTTCCCTCCGCCTGGTCGAGGAAAAGCCCTGGATATCTGAGATCTGAGGATCATCCGAAAGGTGGTAAGTAGCAAGGGATCCAAGCGTCGAAAGAAAAAAGGCTTACAAGGTCCGTCAAGGACAAGATATTCGATCGTTGGCACTTTTCTCGAGGCTGCATGTCGCACCGAGGCCGATCCTTGCCACCCGCCTCGAATAACCTTGGTTTATCTAAATCGCCAAGTTACACATAAACCATCGGATGCGCGCGATTAACAGGAACCTTTAGCATTCTCTCTCGTTCTCCCTATCTCTCTTTCTGCCGCGCTGTTCTTTCGTTTCCAAGGTATTAGGCGTGACTTTCGTTCGACACGACTTTCAGAAAAAGGAAACCCAAGAATCCACGAAGAATCGTAAGGCTGATCGATCGACGATCGTGTCTTTGATTTTTTGATATAGATAGGTAATCGTTTCGGAGAGAACTCGAGTAGGAAGAAGCAACCTTTGACCGTGCCGATCGAGCGAAACGGCCATTGATCGAGAGATCGTCGAAGATTCAACCCCTTTCGGCTGATTTCCTTGGCATCTGAATTTGGCTACGGCGTAGGAGCGGTAAACACGCCGTGCTCCTCTCACTGAGAAGGAATTATCGATTCGATACGCATCATATTTGCACGCGGCGGCGGTCTGGAGCTAATTATTTCCGAACAGAGAGGGAAACCGACGCGGCAGCGGTGACGAACGTCGTGTCGGGCGTCGTCGTCGACTGCGTGTCGCCAGCGCTTTTTCCGCGCCGCGGAATGAATGAAATAGAGAGATCGTTATTTAGGTCAGCCGGCAATTTTCGTACCCGAGGCTTTTAAGCGTCCATCTAAAGGGTTTTCAGACGGGACACGATAACGCTAACCCGCACTAAAAAACCCGTGAACAGCCGCTATGGATTTCCTCTTCCTCTTTTCTTCTCTTCTTTTTCTCCTCTCTTTCGCTCGTCACACATCTGACCGTTCCATGCTCGAATTCTAGGAGACTCACCTCTCAGGTCGTGAGTTTAAACCTTTTCTTTCTTTCGTCTACGTTCGGCACAGAGATCCTTTGAGGGTAGGCGTAAGCGGTGATTGCTCCTCGAATTGAGCTACCGGAGTCGATTCTCTGAAGCTTTTTGCTAGACTGAAACGAAAAAGAGAGGTCCGGGAAGACGATTCATGTTATTGGTTGGATAGATAATCTTTCTACCTTTTTACTTCGGGTTATATTATGTATATTCCCAGTGGAATTAACTTAAGAATTATCGGTCAAAACGATCGGCCTGGAGTTCTTTTGTAAGAATTTCGTAGATCTATCACCATACACCATATATTGCCCACTTTTTTCAACCGCCACTCTGGGTAATTCACAATTTCAATAATGTCACAATAACGAATCAGTATTAATATTTATATCGAAAGATAGGGATATTTCATAGTATTACTTTTGCAGTACTATATTTATTCATAATTCCTCTAATATTATGTTAGATAACATCTAAATAAGCATCTTAATGAACAAACGTATTATACGACGTTTGAATAAGATTAGTTTGAATTTTGCCTACAAGAATTTCTGATTTTACTATTTCTGTAGTCTGTTGTGTTGCAAAATGTTATTTTCTTGAAATTCGTCAGTTTTACTATTCTGCATGATGGAAGAACACAATTTTATTAGCGTAACGATTACTTTAAAAGTTTCTAAATAATCTTGATCTTTTCATGTTAGAAAATGATCAGAAAACATAAATAACAAAGAGTTATCATCTCTCAAGCGTCGTTTAGATGAGCTATGTTATCTAAATTCAAGCAACTTAATGTCACTTAACTGGTATAAATCAGTTATTTACTTAACTTGAAATATCATTTCAAGTGCAATTAAGGTCTGTCCAAACTATTCCTAGACTTCAAAGGAGCAATAACTGTTACATAACATAATTTGAACCTTTTTTTCACGTACCATCTTCTCAAATACAATTACACGATTTCTAGACGAATCGAGACACGAATGTTAGGTTTAGAGAATTGGACAGCATTCGAAATCATTTCATCGGAACGCGTGTCGTTAAAATCAAATGAAAGCTAGCTTTGATAGTCGTTGCCACGTAAAATCACTAGTTAGTCATAAAAAGAGCATTCGATGTCGTGATTACGCATACTTGGCGTCTAAACTAGCATTGGATGGCAAACGATCATAAGTACCCCTCGACGATGAAACGCGGGCTTTTCGTTACAATTTTTCATCGAATGTCGCGCTGATCGATCAGCCTTCTAACGAGCTCTTGCCAAGGATAATAAGAAAAAATTACTGGGATTCGCCGATACGAATAATAATAACAACAATGATAATAATAATCATAATAATGAAAGAAAAAGGAAGAAAAGAATGAAGCTGCATGACGAGTTTCAAGATCGAGAAGTAGAGAAGAAGAGACAAAGAAGGAGAGACAGTAAGAAAGACAGAGACCTTGTCCCGATGACGCAGAGACCGACTGATAAAACAGTAACAAGGCCGGCAATAAAGAGGATACTCGCGAAGAAAGGGAATCGTTTTCAGGAAGGCAAACGGGATGCTGTGATTGAGAAGGGGAAAAGAAGGAAGCTAAGAGGAACATCGAGAAGAGTGGAAAGTTTCCGGAACCGAAGGGAGATAAAGGGATAGGTCCTAGTGGTGGAGGGACAATTGGGTAGAGAAAAGTAATCTCAGCGCCCACAAAAGGGGGTGAAATAAGTATCCGCAGGCAGTAACGTCAATAGAGAGATAGATAGATGGATAGGTAGATAGATGGATAGATAGATAGATAGATGGACAGACAGATAGATAGATAGATAGATAGATAGATAGATAGATAGATAGATAAATAGAGAGAGAGAGAGAGAGAGAGAGAGAGAGAGAGAGAGAGAGAGAGAGAGAGAGAGAGAGGGAGGGAGGGAGGGAGGGAGGGAGAGAAAGAGAGAGAGAGAGGAAGGAAAGGAAAAGGAGGGTGATATTGATTTGTCTTTATTGCTCGTAGACACGCGATAACCGCGGCCGAATGTGTGTCAGAAGGCGACGAGTGTACAGAATTTCCCGAGGGCGACCCTGAAAACGGAGGTGTCGCGCGCTAGGAGCTGGAGGTTGGTGAACGGAGAAACAACCCCGACGTTCCTACGAATGTCGAAACGGTGAAAAGACGGAGGTAGAGACATAGAGAGCTGGTAGACTAGCAGCACGTCGCTCGGGACGATTATTACGAAAGGCAAGGTCGGCACAAGTCGAAGACTCGATTGCACAAATAATGAGAACGAAGCCGAAGGATGGTACAGCGGTGCTATTGATTCGCTATCGTAAGGCAAACAGACCACAGACGCGACGAGGAGATCCGTTTCCACGCGGATACAGCCTTTCCAGTTTCATCCGCTAAACACCGTTACCACATTCGATGCTGGATTAACGACATTCTTGCAGTTGCTCGGATTCTAGACCACGTTACAGGAAACCATCACAATTCGTGGACTATCTTGGTACGCTCTGTAGCTCGATTACTGTACCATCGTTTCAGTTTGGAATCGAGTCGTCACGGCATCGTCGCCGGGTTTTAATATCGCGTTCGAGAAAAGACGTTTCATCCCCCCCCCTTTTTTTAACCGCTGTCCGGGAATGCCTGGCACCATCTCATCGGGGTCGCGAGATTGAAATAACCGCGACGAATCTTAACCGCGTCATACGGAATCCATCCAGCGGATTCGATATCGATTCGCGAGTTGGAGAGCGATTGGGGAATTGGATCGGCTAATCCGGAAACTTTGCTCCATCTAGCGTCGATCGAAAGTCTTTGGTCCGCTTTACGATAGAATCCCGTTGCTGTAGCGTCGTGAAAGCCTTCCAATTAGAAGACGGTGCGATTGTAGTTCTACCCTTTCCAGATCAGTTTCCCCACGCGCTTGTTATATCCGATCTCAATAGGCCACGATGCCTTCTCGTCGACGACTCAATCCGTCAGGGATTAAGAAAACGCGAAATTAGTGGAAGAATCCATTCGCATTCTCTTCCGAATTCGCTCGGTGAAATCATCTCCCGGCACACATGTCCAGCTTCTTTGTGTTCCAAAAATACGTGCAATAGAAGGCCTAGCGACATCCTTCAAGTCCAATGAGCACCATCAAGCGGAGAAACGCTCGAATTAAACGGGATAATGAAATCCAAATACAATGAACGTACAAATAGACGATGGGAGATAGAGTGATCAAAACGGTGAAAAAGCAACTATAATGAAGGAGGCAGAGAGTGGAAACAAAGAAGGGGGTGGTTCTTCCGGTAACGGACTCTGAGCCGTCCAATGGACGAGCGACGTCGAATCGCGTAGATGATAACGCGATTCATAAACGCGCGCGTACGTAAAGCCGAGGTTAAGCGTTGGCGAAACATACTAACGACGTGACATCGTAAGCGGGGGTGAATCTCTAAATGAACAGCAGCGGCGCCTTCGTCGACGAGTGGAAGAAACGAAAAGTCGAGGAGTAGCAGAGAGCCTCGGGTACTTGAAAGAAAAAAACGGTGAGACAGAGGAAGACGAATGTGAAACAGAAAGAGAAAAAGGAAGTGGAAGGGATAGAAAGAGAGAGAAAGATAGGGGCAGGTGGAGGGGAGCGGCAAGGAACGTGGCATGAATTAGAACTCATTTGGTAAAGTGTTGCGCGTGTAGCGAGTTTTGAAGAGGACGTTGTCGGGGTGGTTCAACGTCGGTGGCCTAGAGAAGGAGGAGGTTGCTGTATTAAAGGCGGGGAGGGTTGCCGAGTGCAGAGAGCGAGGGTGGCGGAACTAAAAGCGAAAACGAGGATGAGGAGAAATAGTGAGTGTGATATGAGAAAAAGAGAAGGGTTGGGGTGGAGCTGAGAGGGGGATAGAGCGCGAGAAACAGAACGACAGGGGGAAGAGGGAAGAGAGAAGAGAGAAAAAGATGGAGGTGCTGGACCGTATCGCGGAAACTCGAATCTTCCTGGCAAGTTGAAGGTACAAAAGAGGGAGGGGCAGAGTGAATCAGACGTAGCGACCGGGCAATACAGGAAAAGTAGAAAAAAAGGAAGAGAAGAAATCAGAGGAAGAAAGAGGAATAGAGAAAAAGGGGGGAGGGGTGGCGTGGAAAGGTTGGCGAAGAAACAGAGGAATAGCACTTTGCTGGTTCTCACTTCACGCTCAAAGAAAACGGGTCGACTTGTCGAGCTTGTACGACTACCGAGTAAGTAATACTCTTTAATCAACGACTGGGAGAGGAAGACCGGAAAGTTTATATTTGGAATCGGCTACCGTGGATCTGCACAGGGTGCGCGAAAAGTAAGGCCGTTGAACTTGAGGGCTGGCTGCTTTGCGAAGAAAAATGTTTTTCGTCTGGAGAAACATGCAGTGAAACTCCATTTATCTGAACTCCATTTATTGGAACGAAATATCAGTTACTGCCCGGTTAAACCAATTCCTGCTCATTGACTCCACTTATCTCGATGCAAAGTTCTACTATATAATAGAATTTTTATTATACAACTTTATTTATTTCAACAAAATTTTAATTAGCGTCCGATTAAATAAACTCCAACTGATCGAAATCCACTTACCTGAAAGTGAACTCTTTCGCAATATTGCAATTATGGGGAATCAGTGAAACTTCTATTATATGAATACCAATTACATGAACTGTTTGAATCCCCTGACTATCTGAATCCCTTGGTGGATTCAGATAACTGGAATTCTGCCGTAAATCGAACGTGTACATACGATTTCGAGCGGTTGAGCCGACACGAACTGCCATTTAACCCACTCTAGGGCAATTTTTAGCTAAAAGACAATCTTCAGAAACCGACACATCATACATACATAACCGACATATTTTCACTCTATCTTACAGTCATTAAACACTTTTCAATTTCACACAATTTTTAATTTCTCTGCTATACTCTTTCTACGCGATCTTATTCCTCCAACTATCGTCATAACTGACTGATAACGATTACCGATAAAGAATTCCCTCGCATGACGCACACGGTGCGTTACTAGTTTCGATCCTGTTAACAATCTAGTGGTTCAATAATCGCGAACTGAGCTCGAACCAGACTTCATACGCAACAGACCTGTCTGACGTTTATCGAGCAACGACTTAAACCGTTCTGCTTTACGCACACCAATTATTCACGGTACGTGAGCGAATTAGCAAATTTCTAGCGGCGAACGAGACGGGCTGTTCACTTAGACTCTCGAGCAACAGATTCCTTTTATTTTTTCCGTTCGTTATATTCTCTCTAACATATCGGAAGAAAACAGACAAACAATTTAACGATGTTTTAATAGAGTACGATTTCACAGAGATTTCAAACATTAGCTATAGTATATTATTACACGTAACTAGGACAGTTTTGTCAGTGATTCTAATAGAGCTTGTTAGCTATTCGGTGCAGACATTATAATTTCAGACGGTCTATCCAGGTCTACAGGATACAGAACCGGGAACAAGCCCCAAGAATATCAAATCACGGAAAACCCGATTTACTTTATGCAATATACAGATTCTCCGACGCTGAGAGGTAAAACCAGCGAGTCTAAGGAATATTTAATTCTGCGCATTTCAGCCATGAAAGCGGCTGCTAATCCTCAAACGATCTTTCGTCAGGAGCTCCATTGAAAATTCTATGCCGGCTATTTCGCACGCCCTGTGCTTCGAATAGAAAATGCTACTTCCGTAGACGTTCTTCCGTGGACGTTCTACAGGGGTTAAACATAAAAGTCGTGGAATGAAGCGACGTTGTCGAGGCGGTAACCGTTCCTCTTATTAATTGTAATTTTCTGTTGAATTTTGAAAAGGTTATGTTGAAATCTTTGTTACGTTATTACGACAACTGATAGTAGGTGATCGAAGGTCTGTCTCAAACTAATGGAAACAGATGAATTTTAATAAATGAATGGAGCAGTCGATGTAAGCAGCTAAAACGAAAGTACCTATGATTTCCGAAAGTATTTGAACACTTGATAGAAATTTTTTATGAATATAGGCATCATATGTGTTATATGCGTTGTGCATTAGCAGTTTAATAGGATACAACTATTGCGTGATTATATCATTATTTACCGAAAATATATCTACACATAATAAAAAAATTCATTTCGAGTTTAATGATAGTAACAATTTCTAGTCTTGTTTCATTTTTACGACATCCGATAAGGACGACATGTATCAAGAATAGTTGATATTTCAACGAAGGGGAGATCAGAGACACGCGCCTTGATCTCTGAAAAATTTAACCGACAAGCACGAGATTGTACAAAAGGGGATGTTTTCCCGTAAAAACGCACCGCTAAGAGAACTTTTCTAGAAGAACTTTTCTAAAAGCTAGAGCGACGCTGAACGACGAGAAAAAGCAATACGGTTGCGATAGCGTAGGAAATGCGAAATTATTTGTTCTTTCCCCCTTTCTCATTCGGTGAAATCGTTGCAATTGTTTTGTAGAGGGGCGTAAACGCCAGAATCGCCGGAAACAATGCTTTGTGAGACAACAATGCTTTCGCTTGCTCCCAACTATCTTTTGAAGAAAACTAATTCGACCAAGGAACAACGGAGAATAGTTAAAAAGGATAGACAGGATGATGCTACGCGATTATTGTAACGAACAGGGGTTCTCCTTTGAACTTTCGAAGAGATTCCTCATTTAGAGACAAGTAAAGCTATTTTTCGACTCTGCAGGTCTATGTACCTGTAAATTCATGAGTAGTTCAACCTTGAAGCGCTTCTATTCAGATTATTATAATACAGTATGTTGGTTGTCTTGATATTTATCTCATGTTTGAATTACTAATCACGTCGTTTTGAGTGGTTAAATAGCATATCCAAATTGGAAATAAAGCAAATAAAATTGGAAATAAATAGATGTAACATGAAATTTATCGCGTTTACCAAGCGTACTGTTTTAATTACGCGTACACTGCGCGTACACATTGTCGCTCATAACTGCTCTTCTTAAATGTCCTATCTACTATTCTGAAACATCTGAGAGAATATCAAAGCCGGTATTTCACATTCCAATCCTTTCGATTAAACAAATACAAAATTCCATCGCGACTCTCTTACCTTAATTAATTTTATAAATCGTCTGCATTAAATTATTGATCTTTCCTTATTAACACTTGCGTCTAAGATTCTAATACCCATATCTAATCGTGTGATATCCAGAGATTTGAACCAATATTTTCTGGATGTTAAATTACTCAGTCTCCAATGTGACATGAAAATTCGTTACTCCTTACTTCGATCGAACCAACTTGAAATTCCATCATAATCCACGATCTTTTTCCTCTGCTTTCGCAAAACTTGTTGAACTCTGCCCCCTGTAGTTGCCGAGTATCCGTTCGCCACGATGCGACGCGACGCGATGTTCTATTGCGTATATCGAGCCTGTGTATCCGGTTTTCAGACTAATAATTTTGCGGGTAACTTCCGGCCCGTGATTGCCCAGGAAACTACTAATGCGCGCACGTCCTACATACACACATATGTGAACATAAATGTATACACAGACGATAGCGGATCGAACGTTTCCGTAGACGGCCTCGAAGATACACGCGAGCAATCGAGATTGCTTTCGCGAGAAATCTTTTTCGCCACCTCTCCATCTAGGTCTCTCTTGCACAGCTCGGGAAAGAACATCTGGCGACCTATCTTTTCGTGATACAGACAATGAAGGAAATTGTTCGGAAATTCGTGGAAGGAAAATAAGAAAATAATGGACGTCAAATCGGAGGGTGAACTTGTACTTAACCCATTAAGGACCAAGTACACGAATAATACGTAGAAGTTGTATAAACGTAACATTATTGGAAAACGTAAGTGAGGTAATTTATATATCGCTTTGTTGAGATGTAAAAACTATAATAGAATATGTACAATAAGCGTTTGGACACCCTTTTAAATAATTACAAAAACATAAAATATACTCAGAATCTAAAGTAGTTGAAAAACAGAATTTGATAACCTGAATCGTCTGAAAGTTACATTGTAGCATTAACGCAACACTGATCCTTAATAGGTTGAGGTTAAATACACGTTATTTATATCTACTCTGCTATAATGTGTTCAAGAATGCAGAGTAGATCGTTCGTTTTGTAAACACGGAAAATTCACTCGCGATTAGATGTACTGGATACGCGTATTTTTATATCGTTCTTTTTCCAAATTCGTAAATTTTATTCTTTCTAGCTTAGAAAACGAAAGGTGGAACAATAAGCAGTTATTTCGAGCTATTTCGATAAATTTTTCACGTGGTATCGCTCTAATCTATTCCGTGTTCCGACGAATCGCCTGAATCCCAGGAAACCCCGAGATTTTTCCCGATACTTAAAGCTAATGCGCTCAAGTCCACCCAAAATCGCGCTGTCCCGATCTGTTCAAAATTAGTTAGCAATTTAACCAAGGGATTCTACACGAAAATAGAGCTATTCTATGGTTCGCATACATCGGTCCGAATTACACTGGATCCCTTTTCAACGCACGCCAAAGTAATCCTTTGGTCATAAAGAACTTTGGAATCACTATGTATTGCGACCAATCTATCAATATTTTTAAAGAAAGATTCAAGTCGATATCATGCCAACTCAGATCCTCATCGTGCGCAATGAACGTGCTAAAAACACACAAATTTCTCTGTTAGAGTACAACTTTGTTCGTAGTTCCCCCAAATGAAAAATTTTATCTGTACCGTTTTTCTTCGTTTGTTCCAACCGCTTCACAGATCTCTACAAGAATGTAATCCGTACCGTTTCTCTTCTCTAAATGAAATTTGCGATGAATTTTCGTCGAAGATTTCGTTATTAAGGAAGAAAGGGTTCTCGAGCTTTTGGAGAAGGAAGGAGGAAGGAAAATCGATGTATCCAAATTGAAAGGGCGGGATAGGCGCGAATATCGGAGGCAGCTGGAATCGTGAAAGCTTCGGGTAAATATTCCAAGTGGTTGCGAACTGCACCTACGCTTGGTCGATACTCTAAACGGGGAAAACGGGAAGATACTCCCTTTTTATTTAAAGCCAGCGAGACAGACGCAAACAGGAAAAAAGGGAAGTGGATGGATGGGTAGAGAATGGGCTGTATAGATGGTGGAGGTTCCGTGCGAGGAGAAAGTACATCGAGCGAATCGGGGTACGAAAACACGCGTGTGAATATTCAACCTCCGGAATATTCAACGGAGAGAAAAGAAAAAAGAGGAGAGAGGATGAGGGTTGAGGAAGTCCAGCCTCCCTTTCGACCGAGGCACACACAGTTTGAAATTTCCAGCCGGTCTCCTTATGGAAGGGCCAAAGGTGATCGATGGAAAATGGTTCCTTCCTCTTTCGTTCGAGATATACTGAAACGGGGTGGAGTAAATGATTTTGTGTAAAAGGAAACGAGTTTGAAAATTGCGATAAGATATCGTGTTGAAAGTATGGGTTCTATAATTCGTTGAAAATTATTTCAAATTTACAAATTTTATTATTTATTACATCGCTAGTAACGAGTTAAATGGCCTATTTTCAAACCCAGATCGCTTAAAAATTATCCATTATTGAATTTGGCGACTTACGAGATAAATAGCTTAGTTAGATTGAAATATCCTATGAACGCAAATAACCTTGCTACGATGACTGAAAGTTCCATTGCCACAAAAGAAAAACGAGAAGAAGATGTCTCTCGCGTGAAGGTACAGAGAATTTTTCCTTGAAAGATTAATAAGAGTTTACCATTCACATAAGATAAAGGATGAGAGATAAATGGTCCGTTCTTCCAGCTCTCCTTGGGCTCTTCATAGATAAGAATGTCGCTCAGGTGGTTTAGAGTCTAGAGAGATTGTGTGTGTTAGTCGCACCCGTGACAGAAGTGGGGCGTGCGCGAGCGGTTAACAAAGAGCGTCGGTGGCTTGAAGAAACGGAGGATGGCACTTGCCGGAGAACTGGAAGCCTGTTTGCATAAAACTCCCATTTACTTTGTGGAATTCCAGTGCGCGTGCATTCGCGACGTGACAAATTTTCGATATGCACACTTCTACTTGGACGTCCATCTCGTGGCTAAAAGTACAGCCCCGCTTCTCTCTGAAGCCTGAAAATGCGCGGCTGCTGCGCCGCTACGCCGTGGCCGTTTCTTTCAAAACGACCCGAAAGCATCCAGATAAAGCGTATCTTTGCTGTTTTTCATTCATTATTTTCTTTCTTCTTCTTTCCTTTTCTCATTTTTATCTTTTTTATTCGATCGATGAAACGCAAAGTTCGTTGAGCGTTGATTTTTCAAGGTATTAAATGGGATAGAGCGACGAGGAATTCTTTGGTTTTCAATGTTTCGAGCGATAAAGAAAATTGAAACTTGTTATTTTGACAGATTTGGAAGGTCCAGTGTTAAGTATAATGGGAGAGTCCGAGGGAAGGAGTATCACTTTTAAAATCGAAAAATAAAAACTGGATCGAGGTTACTTCGCGCGAACTGAAGTCTTCTACATACAATGTATTCGTCTGGAAAGTCGGCGCCACATGGCTTACAAGTGCAAGCGCTTATGATGCTTGTTCACCGTCGGTAGACTATCCAGCGACCTCGATGAAACTTGTACTTGAACTCTTCGATCTTACGCTTCTCTTATAACTTCTCACTATTTTCTTGGAGTATACTACCAAACATACATTATAACTACGAACAAGTTACATATACGATACATTACTAACACTATTCTACCTGATAAGCGTTATCGATATTCCAACTACTGGATTATGTAATATATTGAAAAGTTGACAAAGTGCCTTATTACACTAGAAAACAATGCAGTAGCATTATACATTTAAGCTTGATCTCTGGATGGGTGGCCCAAAATTTCCAGGGGGTCGATTGATTTTCATTCCTTTAAATTACCCACAAATAAATAAACATGCCTCGACAAACAACTAAAATATTAGTCAAACATCTCTGAAAGTCTTATTTAGAGAACAAGTTGGAGAGCCACGAGGAAGACAATACTGGCGAAAAGGTGGTAACAATTGGTAAACCGTACGATTTGAACAAGACGAACTCGGGGCAGCTGGGTCAGTGAGGTAAGGAGTAAAAAAAAAGTGGTGGGAGAGCTTTCGAATTTAAAGCCGGCAGCACGGTCACGCTTGTTAGAGTTCCGTGAAATTAAGTCCGCTTAACGAGTACGTAGCCGGGGAAATTTAACGAGCCCGAGCCATGCAATGTCGACCCGGAGAATTTTTGCAGCCACTGCGATGGCTGCGAGCGACGCGCTCGCTGAGTCTCTTGCTAACCCTCTGTTTTCCCGGTAAAAAAGTAAAAGTGAAATTGTCCTAAATAGCAGTCGGCTTGGTTGCGTTGGTCGTCGAGTTAAATCGGTCGAAACGGAACGCGAAAAGTGAGCGTGGGAGATGGAAAGCCGGTGATTCTGCGGTGATAAAAAAGAAGAAAAAGAAATACGACAAAAAAAAACAGGAAAGAAAAAGTAGGAAAAAGGAAAGCGTGTCAGTCGTTGACACGTTCTTTCGCGATCATACGACTGGAACAAAATTTAAGATAGTAAGGTTGGTAAATCTGTTTTGGAATTTTCCATCGGAGATAGAAATTCGACACGATCCTATCTTTCTTGGCTCTGGTCGACTTATTAATACTTTTATCGTTTCCCTGTCGCGATCAGAATTCGCTGAGAGATTAAGAGAGTATTCGAGAATAAAAGAGCTCGAGATTTCTTCGAAAGTTGCCTTGGAAAAGTCCTTCGTCTTCCTTCGTCGACTTTGCTTCGGCGACGTTCAATTGTTCGTGGGAAACTTGCTTTCGACAACTTCGAACGCATCTGGTTTCTACTCGAAATGAACAGAAAAATCAGTATGTGAATCTATTTGTGTTTTCCAAGGTCGTTTGTTCCTTTCCTTTAGCTCCTCCTCTCGATGGGGGTACCATGTATTACGTAACGTTTCAATTAGTTTGTCCAGATCTGAATTCGAAACTTCCGGATATAAGACTTCCGTCTTTTCACTTTCTGCTTTTTAAGAATTTACGCATATGATTAATATCACAGTTAAACATAGGATCCATTACAATCTTTTTGTCTAACAATCAAGTTCACGATTATTTTCGTACTAGAACTACCAAAACAGTGAAAATTAATAATTCGCAATTTTTCACAAAAATTTTACAGAATGCTTTTTTATAAAGTAGGTATGTGGAAAAAGGCTTGCTTTTTTGCTACTTTGTATAAAAAATCACCTGTCTACTTATAAAATATTTGCGGTTGCATCCTATATGCTTCCTCAGATGCCTTTCATTTTGATCTTTTCCACAACAGTTTTATAAGTATTACAATCATCGATAGTTCTAGCGTTAAAAGAAACAATAATTTTACTTGAGAAACAAGAGAAAGGTCGTATCTTACATCCGGAAGCTCTCGTGGTCGTCGTTATAGGTGTCCCTTAATGACCTAGGGAAGCAGAAAACGACTTAAACGACGAAGAATCGTCGAAATAGAGTCGTGATGCGTGTCGCGAAATTGATGAAGGAGCACTTTTCCGGGTCGTCTGATCGGAAAATAAAACACATTCGGCTGATGACTTGGGACGATCGATAAACTATGTATGTAGGTACTCCGGTGATCCTCTCCGATTTCCTCCAAATCCTGACGCACTAATATCGAAATTGCTTACGCGAACTTCAGGCTGAAGGCGAAGAGGATAAACCAAGATTTGGGCCGGGCTTTTTCGGAACGGTGGCTCAGCAACAAATGGTTGAAGATGCTCGAGGAAACGATGGATGAAATCACAGCTAGGATTACTCTTGACGAAACCGTATTAACGAAGGAACATACGAAAGCGATCAGACAACTTTGGATCCGTCTATTTCGCCACTACCAATCATTCCGTATCTAAGGATTATCCAAGGACTGCCTTTAACGTGTAAATAGAAGATGTCCAAATGAAACCTGGTGACCACGGAAGGCTTAAAATCATCGACCTAAGATTTTTCTACAGTGCGCCTGAAACACGACAACCTAACCTCGTTGAGTTCCGAGCAACCGTTAAATACATAGAATTTATAGAAACCTAGACCATCCTAATCGACGAATCGACTTTAAAGAAACATCCAATTAATCGTAAATCGAACAGGAAACATTCGTCAACGTCATTCAGGGGAAGTTTCTTACGAGAAGACGGCATGCTCCGATCTTTAAGCAAACAGCAAGCTCCGCGCAACAAGTAGACAAAGTCCAAGCCGGCTAAAATGAGCCAGCCTTTCGTTCAGATGTTGGTTCTGCTGCTATTACTGCACCAGCTATCGGTGTTGAGTCAATCGGAGGCGCACAGCGAGCGAGAAGCAGTGCTGATCCCTGGCGACATTGTTCTGGGAGGACTGTTTCCGGTGCACGAGAAGGGCGGCGCCTCTTGCGGGCCAAGCGTCTACAATCGAGGCGTGCAACGACTCGAGGCGATGCTGTTTGCCGTAGATCAGATCAACAAAGACAAGAAGATACTTCCAGGCATCACGCTGGGCGTACACATCCTTGACACCTGTGGCAGAGACACGTACGCGCTCAACCAAAGTCTGCATTTTGTTCGAGCATCTCTATCTAATTTGGACATCAGCGTGCTTGAGTGTGCGGACAAATCTGTGCCTAGGGTGAAGAAGACGGCCAGTGCTGGGCCGATCTTTGGCGTTATCGGAGGTTCCTATAGCTCCGTGTCGTTACAAGTGGCAAATTTGCTGAGGCTATTTCACATTCCGCAGATCTCGCCTGCTTCCACCGCTAAGGCGCTTAGCGACAAGACCAGGTAACTTTGAACTTTCTCTTTTGCAAATTATGCTGATCGTACCAAGCAAAATTGTTTCATTCTTTCTATAAACTTTTCTTAGTCGGAAATTTAACCTTCATATTGCATAATTAATTTTTCTTATGATCGAATTACTCTAATGTAGATACATTGCAATAATAATTTTTGGTAATGCGTGGATCCTTCACTATTTTCGATAAATTTACCTATTCCAGTTTACATACTTGTAGTCCACCTGTGCAAGAATTCGAAATTTTAGAGTAATTTTACAGTTATAAGACATAAGATGCAGTATACATATGTATATACTCCAAAAGAATACGACTTACATCTACACGGTTTTCTCAAGGAACGAACCTCAGGCTTATGCCAAGACATGCTATACATCTATCGATATGCATATTTTATGATCATTGTTCCAGAAATAACGAAGAAAATCCACGTTTAATCTCTCTATTAGGTTCGACTATTTTGCGAGAACGGTGCCTCCGGACACATTCCAATCGATTGCGTTGGTGGACGTGGTGAAAAGTGCAAATTGGTCCTATGTCTCGACGGTCTACTCTGAGGGTAGTTATGGCGAATACGGAATTGAGGTATTCACTAGGGAAGCAACAGAACGTAACGTGTGCATCGCGGTAGCGGTGAAAGTGCCTAGCGCCGCAGACGATCGTGTATTCGACGATATCATCCAGAGACTAAGTAAAAAACCGAATGCCAGAGCTGTGATTCTGTTTACCCGCGCAGAGGACGCGAGAGGAATCCTCGAAGCGGCCAGAAGATCCAACATGACAGCATCTAGTCAGCCGTTTCAGTGGCTGGCTAGCGATGGCTGGGGTCGTCAAATCAAACTCGTAGAAGGTCTCGAAGAAGAAGCTGAAGGCGCTATCACGGTAGAGCTTCAGTCGGAGAATATTCCAGGTTTCGACGAGTACATGGCCTCCTTAACTCCGGATTCCAACCGCCGAAATCCTTGGTTCAGCGAATACTGGGAGGAAGTGTTCGGTTGCGTTCTCAAAAAGAATATCAGGCTCGTAGGAAATCAGAATAGCACCGTGTGTTCGTTGAAGCTTAGACTGACCTCGGAGACCGGATATGAGCAAGAGTCGAAGGTTCAATTCGTCGTGGATGCCGTGTACGCTTTCGCGTTGGCACTGCACAACCTTCAGAGGGACGTGTGCACGAAAACGGTCGGTTTGTGCGCCGCGATGGCGAACTACGACCGAGCCCTATTCTATAGAAACTACCTGCTGAACGTGTCCTTTACAGGTGAGTTTTGAATTACATACTCTCGTGTACAAAAGTTACGGCGAACCGAAACGGCCTCCAAAGGCGGAATTCAATATTTTGCACAGCCTTCTGTCACTGCCCCGGGCTTTTCAATGCGCTAGAACATACTACTATATTTGAGAATCGTGGATGTATTATACATATACTACGCCTCCATCCCTCACCCTCTTTGGTTCAGCGGTTCACCTCTGATTCCGTATTCCGGTATTCGCGTATTAAATTTTTCCCCTTGTAACAGGGCGAGCAATAAACGCGTGATTCGCGCCAGGCTTTATAACGCAAAACCGATAATATCGACGACCCCGGTGAACAATAAACGCGGCTGAACGAATATATTCACATCGGCGATATGAAATTTTTCCGACCTTGACGGTTCTTGGCAGCCTGCTTTGAGAACGATGGATAATTCGCGGATAAACGGAGCATTTTGCGCTTGATTAAGTTTTATCGGTTACTTTCCCCGGGAAGATAGCGGATTTTCCTTGTGCAACAGCGAAGGTCTTATGGTTGCCAGTATTCCGTCAATCTGATCACGATCTTTGGTTTCTCTATTATATGAATTGACATAAAGATGACAAAAGCAGTCTTGGATTTAATCCTTGAACGGTAATAACTGAGCCATTTGACTCATATACACTGACGTTCATAAGTATTAGGATATCTGCTAGGATATCATAAAAAATGTAATAATTAACCCAGATTATCAAGGAAATTGTTAATCTATCGAAAATTTATTGCAACTGTTTGCAAGAGTTACAAAAGTGCGTTGGTCCTCGTAGTTTCCAGATCTGAATCGCATAGCATTGTTGCGAATAGAATGAAAAAATGTATTAGTGCTGAAAGATTTAACCAAATCAGTGATCCATATATCTTATACTATCCTTGTAAGTTTTCCTCCCTGATCATCAAGCATCTCCAATTCATCCTCTAACCGTACGGAAGCCTGCAAGGATCGTAGAATGGACCAGACTGAATTATTCCAGGCATTTCTCCGGAGGCCAATGCATTTCTAGATCGAACACGGAAAGACCGAACGTGCCGTGCCGTTCGCTCTGGCCTCGTGCCTCGATTCAGATTTCCTGACATGGGTATAGGTGAAACGAATTTTTGGCGTGGCTGGTGAAAACATGAACTAGAGAATGATAGTTGCGGTTATTTTAGCTGTTTCGTACTTGGAATTGATACAAGCACTGCGATGCCTTGCTCAACGCTCAGGCGAGTGAGAGACGTTTTAATTCCAGGCAAACTATGAATCGTGTCAAATTTTTATCCCGAGAGCACACTATGATAAAGACAAAAGAATGAAGAAAGAATAGTGAAAACGAAAATAGAAAGGGAGTTGATAACCCGTTCGGAGTCAACGAAACACAATTTTTTGAACACAGTCAACGAATTTTTAAAAATACATGGTCAAATAATTAACGTTAACTGTACATACTGATACTGATAAATGTATTTACTCATAACTGTATATATTTACTGATGATTTATTATTTTAAAATTTAAACTCGCATTCTAGAAATAAATATTATTAACACGCATGGAAGCTCATACTATCATACTCATCATTTCTACATAAAACTTCATTTTATTTCGCTATTATTATTTCTTCTGTTTTCTTTCCAAAATTCATCATTAAAAGCCAGAATATCGTATTTGTTTCCCTACGAAGTAACATTATTTCTGACGGCTTCAGTTATGATTAACTGCACATTCGATTTAGCGGACCGTCACTGTAAAATCAAAAACAGAGACGAAGATTACAGCAGACGAATCTCATCGTAATTTCGTAATTTTTCGCCAGTGTGCGGCCGTGACGCTTGGGTGACAGGCGTACGAGGAAAGCGGGAGACAAGTACAGAGACAGAACAGAGAGGGTTTGATAATACGGAAATGTAGAGAAGAGAGAAAGAGACAGACTGGAAAAAAAGTGGAGGGAGGTAGTATCACAAGGGAATCGTGCTGTATCGATCCTAAATGTGCAGTCCAAGGCCATTGTTTTTTCCCCGTTTATCAAACCAATGCGTGACGAAGGTTTATGTTAAAGATGCATCGGTCTCAAAGAACAAAGTGGGTAATGCGGGAGCTATTGCGTCTCGACATCCCTTTCTACGATCTCCCTCGTGTTCAACCCCGTTTTTGCTGTACATTTATATTCTCCAATTTTCTTTCTATCTTTTTTATTTTCCTCTTTTTTTCTCGCGTACGATTGGACGCGGTGATCGTTCGCGATGAAGTACACGTGCATCACGGTGAGTTCGAACGATATCTCGAGTCAAATCTGTTGGTGGTGCGGCCGGGGCCAACATTATCGATTCGTTCGGTGGACGTGTGCACGTCGAGGGCGATTTCTACGAAATGACCAGGAAATAATGGCCCGGTTTCGGTGACTTTGCACGTTTTAGATCGATCCGGCGCGCGGCGAGCTCTCTCGCCACGGGCGACTGGATGAATCGGAGATTACAACCCGTACCACAAAATGAATCGGAAGAAATTGTATTTTTCTCTCTTCTATTTTCTCTATTTTTCTTCTTTTTTCTTTTTTTTTTAATGTGCATGTAAATGAATCTATTACATGTTTTAGAGACTCTTTATACGAGACCGTGAATGCTCGTTCATTTTTAGAATCAACGATGGGATGCCAAAGCGTGTCGATTTTACGATTCGATGCGTATCAGTCATGACTTTGTTGTACGTGCATGGCTGATTTTTAATTGCGTGGCAGTAATTGAGTCAGGAATATAGGCTAGTTACCAAGGAGAAATATTGTTCCAATTGTTAGGTGGCGAAGCTCTACGCGGTTGAGTTATGGGCCGAAGAAACAAACGTGTGGTACGCGAGGCACACGCCATAGTCTGACCTAATCTGATACACGCTGATATTACAATTTGCCTCGTGCAGCTAATGAAGGAATGCATTAGGCGTTTCCGTGGCTGATTACCGTTTGCTACCTCTGTTCTACGTAATAAAATTGTGAATTGACTGCTTTGAGCGTTAAAAGCTAGCACAATCTTTAATTTCCATACAACTTGCAGAATTAGCAAAATCTTTATCATGCTTGATGTTTTACGTTATTTCCCTTGAATTAACTCCTTCTTACCTTAATCCCTTGCCTGCATCGAGAAAAGAAAAACGCGCAAGCCGCTTACAACTAGAATAACCAGAGAAAGAATAGATAATCTCGATTTCAAACGTTTCTCCTTAATCAAGAATGATTATTCCCGAGTTATAAGTATGTTCCCATAGCTTTCACGAACGAAAGTGCTCTATAATCATCGTGAGTTAATATAATAGAAAATATATCAGGCAAAAAATGCCAATCTGTTACAACATTAATTTATATCGAATAAAAAAAGGTTTTTCGCTGTTAATAAAAAACGAGAACCGTCGGAAAGCTTTCGTATTCCTCGCTCTTTATATCGTGTTAAAAGCGCAAAGGGAAATATATGTATAATTTTAGTTTCCATCGAGTTATCTGGTAGGGATGGAGGTTGGAGGCAAGCACAATCATATGTCAATTAAGCGAAGCGGAAGTGCGATAATTAAAAGTCGTATTGCCGTGATCGTGTCTGCCTGGATATATTAAAATTAAAACGAACATGCAATATGTAAATGAAATCGTCGCGTTGGCCGCGTAAGTCATCTGTGCAAATTTAACAAAACCCTTTTTCGTGAAAATAAATGTAGCGTATGGGTCGCGATATGAGGAAAGACATAGGAAAATGTACCGGAAACTAGAATTCTTGATAAAACGTTTTGTAATGTACAGGCAACAGAGGAGAATCTCTCCTTCCTGAACGGAGCATTAATCCTGGTCTTAAAACCACTGAGCAACGTGTGGAAGAAATAGCCACGTTGTGTATAGATAAAAATTTATAAACATAACTGTAATCTCTGATCATATAATTAGGAAAAAATGTACTAAGACAAATGTACAAAACTTTCACTTCCTGAACATTCACCTTTTTACAAGTGTCTTTATACCATAGATTTTCACAGGAAGCAGCTGATTTTGGTTTAAAAAACGGTGATACATACGTGTCTTTTGACTTTATCTGTTTATAGTTTCTTCCATTTAAATGATTTTTCAGTGACTGAAAATGGTGGTAGACTACTAGATCCAAGGATGAAGAGATAAAAAATAATTTTAAGTAGTTACATTTATATTTACCTTAAATTCATATAACATAACTGGCCAGAAGCAGACTTTGTTGTCTAATTATTAAGATCTACGCTGACTTCTAGGATCGGACAGAGGCCAATTGTTTTATAGATACAAAACAGTTCGTAGAAAATGATTTTATCGAGAGACATTAAACTTCACTCGCACTTCATAATAGTACTAAAAGGAGAAATATTAAGAATTATGAATAATTTTATGTGGACAGCCAGGAACTATACTTATAGGCCACAGTAGAACAAGCTTTCGAACTTTGAACGTGTAAACGCCGATTTACGGGAGTGTGAGGTTGATTAAATTGTTGTTATCGCTTTGTCCCTACATTCTCCGTGTTTTATCGTTCGAATTCGTATCTTTTCTTAGCTTCCGCGCTCTGGAAATACAAAAGAGAATTCATGAATATGATGTTTCAGACACTGCTGGCAGCGAGGTAAAGTTCGACGAGCACGGGGACGGACTGGCGCGGTACGAAATCCTCAACTTTCGGAAATCGGCAACTAACGGCACTAATGGATATCACTATCGGGCAAGTGAAAGTACTTTTGACTTTTTTCCACCGATTAATTAGAACTTGTCGAAATACGACCTTCCTGTTCCATCTTCTCTTATCCTCCTCCCTCCTCTTCCTCCTCTTATCCTTCCACTTTCCACCCTCTTTCATTCTTCGTCATCATTCCCCAGAGCCGGAGGGTAAACTTCCCGCGAACTCCAGACTCATCGTCGGGTGAACCGCTTTCGGCAGTTGTACGCTCATTCGAACCTGGTATAATATCGAAATTGAAGTTCCTATTATTGGATTCGGTGAATTTCAACGATCGGCAGAGATAATTATCCTTCCTGAAACTTCGGGGCAGTGTGAACTGCTATAAATTGAAATAATTGCCCGATCCTAGGGAATTAGCTTCCGTTACACAATTGAATTTTATCCTCTATTCCTTGTATACTTCGTCACTTTTAAGCTCTTGTAACCTGTTTCTTTAGAGTGTCTTTTAATTGCTTCATGAAATTGGTTTCCTTCTTTGAGAAATTGGATTTAAGGTACTTTTATTTCAATTTTTTCTTCCTCCATTCTCTCAAATTTTTTAAAAACTTTTGTAAATTGCTCTTTTAAATTATTTCCCCTTGCTGACAAGTAACGTTAAACAATTGACAATTTTTATTTCTGAATCATTTTATGCATTGCATTCTTTTTTAAGTTTTTATAGTTTCTCTGGATAGCTTTTTAACTTTCTATAGCTCAAAACTAACAAAACCAGAGAGCCTATCTTCCCTTCTTTTTCCTTTACGAAGTATTTCAAGTATTAATTAATACTTGGAATAATTCTTCTTGGAACGGTAGCAGCATCCTTCTTGGATGATATCCTGAAAAGTACCATTTTGCCTTGGTAACAAAGTCGCTCGTGACTCTTCACACCGGTCCATATATTATTTAAAGATGAGAAAATGGCTAATGGGGCGACTGACGACACAGAGCCAAAGAGACTTGCCTCTTTCGCTCACCATCATTGTTCTATGATCTTATTTGTAGATGTGAAACCAATATCAGCCACGTACGAGAACGAAAAGTCAGAACTCCAGTTCCTCGTCTTTTGTATCCAATTAACGAGTGTTTTTCGATAAAAATCGTAAATCAACGTAAAACCGGGTGTTCCGGTCGTGTTTCCAGCGATAAAGTAGCGGCTGGACATAAATTGCAACGTGACCTTCGCTACGTCCGCCTTCCTACCGCTGGATGCAACTTACAGGATAAAATATAACGTTTGCTCGACGGAACAGGTAACTCTAAATTGTCAAAGAACGCGAGTTTTATTGCACCAACGGTCTGGCCATTTATTAAAGAGAAAAGTGAAAGAAAAAGGAAAAAGAAGAGGAAAAAAGAAGACCATCCGTATATCCGCGGATAATGGGTGGAGTACAATCTTTTCCCCAAAAATTCCCACGCGAATTCGTATTTCAATTCCCGCACGAATGTATATTTCATTATCAAAGTATAGTATCTAAGTTGTGCAACGACGCGTTTTATCCGAAACATCCATCTCGAAAAATGAAAATAACAACACGCCTCCTATCTTTCGATCGATCGCAGGTTAAATAAAAAAATGTCTTCCCCAGAGAACAAACTTTCCAATCTTATAGATGTCTCTGTCAGAACGCGCCTACAACAGACACCGAGTAGACAGAATTGAAATCGTGTATCATTTCAAGCATTCGCTCGATTGTCCATCCAATAGAATTCACCCGAAATTTCCGTGTCAATTAAAGCCTATGTTTCGAATGTGCCATTACTATCGCTTTTCACTATCAGTTTTCACGCGATCGACAGGACATAGATCCTACGACATCCTAAATCGCATTCATCATATCATTCGCGACACTCAACGAGAAGATGGGTGGATCGATCGGTAACGATGGAAATATCTCTCGAGTAGGTGGTAGGAAAATGGTTCAATTCATTGGATATTCGCACGGAGGAACTGGTCTGGGCACAAGGCAGCAAGGACCTACCAATCTCGGCATGCTCGCTACCCTGCGAGTCAGGTATGATAAAGAAGCAACAGGGTGACACTTGTTGCTGGGTGTGCGACCAGTGCGAGGAGTACGAGTACGTCTACGACGAGTACACCTGCGTGGACTGCGGCCCGGGAAAATGGCCACACGAGGACAAGAGGGGCTGCTACGAGTTGCCCATCAACCACATCAGATGGAACAGCGCGTTTGCGATCGCACCAGCGGTGATTTCGTGTCTTGGAATCGTGGCCACCCTCGCAGTCGCGTGTCTGTTATTCCACTATAGAGACACACCTGTAGTTAGAGCGTCAGGACGTGAGCTTACGATCATTTTGCTGGCTGGAGTGCTCGTTTGTTACCTGAACACGTTCCTGTTACTAGCAACGCCTACTACAGTTACCTGCATCCTTCAGAGGTTCGGTGTGGGGGTGAGTTTCAGTGCAGTTTATGGAGCACTGTTGACCAAGACGAATAGGATCGCCAGAATCTTCGATTCTGCATCAAGGTCGGCCGTTAGGCCAAGGTACATTAGTCCTGCGTCCCAAGTCTGCATCGCGGCCGCGCTGATCGCATTGCAGGTAAGAGAAAGAAAATTGGAGCAACTGTTTGCCGTTTATTGAATATAGCTCTATGTTTAACACGTTCGTTATGGAATTTTCTCATTGCTTGCAATATTGATAAATAATTTTTTCGTCTGCAAATCGTGCAGAATTGCGTTAACAATGGGGTACATTGCAGAAAATGTTCTTCGTAAAAATATAATTGAGTCTTAATATGATGAATCTTAATGTAAGACGCATCTTCGAAGACATTTTAAGAGGAAAAGAGAAAAACATCTTTTACATTTTTAACGTTCGAATCAGTATTCAATATATTCACATTTTAGAGTATAACTCTGATCCACATTGTATCCAGTGAAGATTTTAATCTTTTTCACTGAAACCATAATAAATAAATAACGGACCGGTTCTGAAATTTCCAATCGTATTGTATCTGTGCTTTCATGATATCAGGTGGTTTTAACCCTGGTATGGATGATCATCGAACCACCAGGAAGAAGATTCTCCTATCCAGACCGCAAGCAGGTGATCCTCAAGTGTAATATCCAGGACATGAGCTTCCTCTTCTCCCAGTTGTACAACGCGTTGCTAATCCTAATCTCAACAGTGTACGCGGTGAAGACACGGAAAATACCGGAGAACTTCAACGAGAGCAAGTTCATCGGCTTTACTATGTACACCACCTGTATCATCTGGCTGGCATTCGTGCCGATCTACTTTGGAACCGGAAACGCACACGAGACTCAAATTACCACACTCTGCGTGGCGATCAGTTTAAGCGCCACGGTGACATTAGTTTGCTTATACTCGCCAAAGGTGTACATCATCGTCTTTCAACCGGACAAAAACATCCGCAGGAAAGTCACTATGGGGGATAAGTCTAAGAAGCAAGGGAGTAGCGCGGGAACTTCTTCTATTACCAAATGTGAGTAAATATTTGTATCCGAGAACATAAAGAAAAGGTACCAGAGTCGGGTCAGACTTGGGCATATTTTATTTAAAATAATCGTGCAAATGATACGGTTATTATAGTTTATACAGTTACAGACATATTTCATCACGCAGGCCGAAATGTTCACCTGTGTGAAAAAAGTGGTATTATGATTTGTATGTACATCGATTAACAGTGAGAGATGTCTAAGCTTTACGCTCTCGTTACTATTCGTAATAAACAAACCGTCTAACAAAAATTGAAACAAAAAAAAAATCATGCATGTCGATAACGATTATTTCATTTTTTTTAATTTATTAGTAAATATGATGTTGAGTCGAAAATAACTCAAAGAGTGTAATAGGGTTAATTTCTAACACAGATTAGAATCCTTTCCAAAGATATAGAATTCTTATATTTATATAGAATTGCGCTGTTTTCGTATCATCCTGTACATTGATCAGGAAGAAGCGAGAATTTTGAAACGTAGAGTCTACGTTGTCAGCAAATCAACCTTGATAATATCCTTCCATCCGTCATCCTGACATCTCACGAAACGAGACATATCCTTTCAGCCAACAATCTATTAAAGCTCGATCCCATTGTGGAGAAAGATTAAGATTTACATTTGAAATCTAATAAAGCCTTGGCACGCTAAACGGTCCCATAAAACGTAGGCGCAACCGATCGATTACACCGCGCGAATATAATATTCGCGGTGCTCCATTTTAAAAGAAGTCGGCTTTAGCCTCGGTTCGAATCTGCCCGGGATGATAAAGGTGGCTAATGATGCCCGAATCCGCTGACTCGATTCACTCGCAAATTACGAAGCCTCGAAACACGGTAGTGAACTCGGCTCACTGCCAACACTTTGTATCACCCACGGCTCCACTCTCTCGACCGTACGTCGCACATATTTTCTTTGTACTCCGCACTTTATCACGACACGAAGTCGATCAATTTGTTGGATCTTCAGACGTTTGCCATGGCACAACGTTCCTATCGAGGAAACGTTGTTCCGTCCTGTCGCGTTATAATTATTCTAAGCCTGAAAGAGCCACGAGGACTAACCCTTTCATCGATGATTAAAATGACGAGGTGCTGCAGTAACCGTGACGCAAAATTTCAGAAAACGTTGTCGTATATACAGGGTGGTTGGTAACTGGTGATACAAATGGAAAGGGGGGTGATTCTACGCGAAAAAAGAAGTCGAAAATATAGAATAAAAAAAATAAGAATAAAAGAATAGAATAAAAAAAATATAGAATAAAAAATATAGAATAAAAAAATCGGATAGTAAGTTAATAGGTAGGAAAACACTTCGGTCACATTGGGTGTTTATCAACATAACGTCAATCGAGACAATGATCTACAGTGAGATCCGTTATAACGAGACGCAATAAAGTGCACGCGTACCAAGCGAAAATTCAAAGTTGATTTTCTCGAAAACAAAGCCTCAAACGAAAAATTTTTATTCTATATTTTCGACTTCTTTTTTCGCGTAGAATCACCCCCCTTTCCGCTTGTATCGCCAGTTACCAACCACCCTGTATATACAATGTACATATATATATTCCTTGTGTGGAGTAAGTAGATTGTTAATTATACAAAAAAGGACACGCCTTGTAGATTTCATTAACCTTGATACATGTATATTGTCAATATTCTGAGTAATTTCACTTATATTCGTACATAAGTAACCGCCGCGCCGTTTGATTTTAATTTTTAAGATGCACATAAAAGTATTTTTGGCACAATGTACTGTATTTTTTGGAAGTGAATTCAGGTTTGATTTTGGTCTTGATTGGACAACTTTTGGATAAGGAATTCGTATTTCACGGTTAGGCCTCCTAAAACAAATCTCGATATTTTCTACCGTCATCAAATCTTGTTAGATAAAGCAAGGCGACTCGACAAATGTGTAACTCGATCTTTTATCGGATCTTACCAAGGAGAATAACGTTTGATGTCGTTGAGGAATTGCTAGAGATTCTCGAGGTGTAAATTTCGTTTCAACGACTTTCGATCGAGGGGAAGATCGACGCGTAATTCCAATTTTCTGCATTATGTTTCATCCACCATCGTCGAGGTGCTCGAGTTCCTCTGATAGAAGAAGATGGAAAGCCGGTGTGCGGAGAGAATCGCAAATAATCGGTGCTTGACGCTAATTTCCTTCCTCGCGTCAGCATCGCGTTTACATATTTGAATACTAGGTTGGGAAATTTTTCGTCCGATTTGGTTCGCACGAAAGAGAAGACAAAATAGGCAGAAAGAAGTCAGAGTCTAAATTACGTACGTCATCTGGCTTATGTGACCATAATATTTTCCGGCTATAATACTTAATGTGAATCCGATTGCCGATGGTGGATCGACTTTCGTTCAATTTCCGTATGGAAATCGATTCTCCCATTACCACTGTCTATTGTAATTACGGACGAGTTACACGGCCGGGCGGCCCGGTACGGCGTGTAATCACTGGGGATTATGGCCAGGGAAACGATAATGGCCGGAATTGTTCATGCTACGCTAAATTATTAAGTTAATTCTTGGATCTAGCGCAGTCACTTACATTTATCTCCTCCTCTCAGAATATTTTCAAGCTTCGCACCTAAAAGGGAGTAAGAGATAAAACAAGATTGAAAGGGAGAGAATTTTAGCCGTTCGGTGCCTCTTCCATTAGTTAAAGGGTCTCGCCGGTAGGACGTAAAAGTTTTATAGAATACAGGTGAGGTAATCATCCGTCGAGTCCTGTGACCTTCGGGAAAGTTTAATTACAATCCTGCTTAGCAGTGTAACTACCAAATCCGTCAAAATGGTAATCATGGGTTTCGAATTACTAAAATGACAATTACTTGTATGTACAATTTGAAAATATTTGTCTTTAAAAAGATATTTTCAAACCTTCCTTACAATTAGTCTTTTACATAACGGCTTACGGCTGCGTCTGTCTAAGATTAATCTTCGCTATCAGTCTCCTAGTGAATCGTACGATCGGGAAAAGTCATTTCGTCACGACATAATACACATAGTATAGAATTTCGTGAGAATCGTTAGCTGGTGATTGGTAGCTGGCACTTATTCTAGCCCCCTTGCTCTCCCTATATCTTACCGTATATTACGGGATAATCAAATTTCAAAGAATTTAAGCAATGGGCGTTTCGCAATCCGCGTTGAAAATTCACCGGGCTAGATGAAGAAGGATCGATTCCATTCGAAATGATGTGTCTTTTTGTTGGATCGCATTTAATAATTTCATGAAAGTACGCATACTCACATACATTTCCATATAAGTGTTAGGATACCAGATAATCTCTTAGAGGATACGATAATTGATCCAAATTATTAAAAAAATGATTAATTGGTTAGAATTTTGTATTTGTGTAATTGAATTAACTTAATCCTTAAACTATGGGTGTTTCATGCCCGGGCTATACATGTATACACATATATTTCAACCGGGTTGTATTTCTCGCAAGATAGTAGGTAAAAAATATTTTCCCCCGCCTAAAAAGAAGTTATTGGGTAGGGGAATCTATGTTTACAAGGGCAGATATCTGCGTCAGTTTATCATCGAACAGTAGTGAAGTGGAACCTACAGAGGACACAGAATATCCACATATACATTTTGTGTAGATAAATCACAGGCTTCTGTCCTGTTTTAGCTGTGGACAATAGTTTTGTTGATAAATTTATACTGTGATTAAATTTACGTACAAATTATTACAATTATTATTTATGTTTTTTGCATCAGTTTTTATAATAAAGTGTTTATATTTGAAGACTAAATATTTTTCATTTAACCCAGATACCTTTAAAAATTAGGGGTATTCAGGTCATAAAGTTAACTATTTAATTTTATTCAATAAGTGCAACATATTTTTTGTTTTTTAAAGTATGATCCTTAAACTGTAATTTTCCGGTTTCTTTTACTTTATAAATTTTTGTACTTTATTATACTTCACGTGTTTTACTTTGTATTCTTTACAATACGATACATTTAAATAAATTATTATAAAACAAATGTTTTATAATAACCTTAATTTAGAATGTTTCAAGATGTTGTATCAATGTTTTTGAACTCTTTTAACAAGTATTACCTACTGAAAGATCCGTCGAAAAGATCTACGTATACAATTTGAGGGTACAATAAAAATGTTTAGAGTGTAAGGGTTAAATTATAATACTTTTAAACCATACATGCGAAATGCGCAAGTTCTATATCGCCTCAAGTTCCAAATCCCATTATAATTTTTAAAAGTTCTAATTTAAGGATTTATCAAATTTACTTTCCTTTTTTGCAAGTGTTCTAATATGATAATATTATAAAAAGGAATATCTATGGTGCTGGCACTATATGGATTAGTACGTCGAATGCGTTAGTTTTGAAATATTCCCGCGACTTTATTGGACATTCTGACGTTACTAAAGCGAGATTCCTGATTTTGTAGCCAAAGAAGACAGAAAGCTAGTCGCTTAATGGTCGCTGGCTAATTCTCATACAACCTAAAATCAAGGCTGCTCCTTGCCGGATCGATCAGTTGGAATGTATTATTAACTGCGTATTAATTATCCGTTCGTTACCGGAGAAGCCGAAACACGCAGTTAATATTGCGTAAAGCGAAATACGCTATTACTGCAATCGAACCTCTTAGCGCTAAATACGATCGACATTTTTTGCTCTCCAAGCAGGGCTGAACTCGCACTCCTTGTTCGCACCGTCGACTAGTATCAACGCCAGGAAATAACAACGTTTCTGTCTTCTCTCTTTTTATCTTTTTTTATCTCTCTCTTGTGTTTTTTTGCTTCTGCCTTTTAACTCTTTTCCGTCACAATCTTCCATAACCTTTTTTTAACCGCGAACAATCGATACGTCACGCTACTCTAGTTTCGCGTGTCTGAACCGATACGACCGTAATTTTAGACATTTTTCCTCTTTATCCTGGACCATTTTAGCACCTGTTTTCGACATCGCACCAATCTTAACAGCTTTTCCTCTTTTTCTCGCTTGTTTCTCTCGACCTTTTTACTCTTTTCCCGTAGAAGGTTTTTACTCGATAGTTAAATGGCTTATTTGTTCCCTTTCTATTTTCCTTTTTTTAATATCAAACAAGAGGCTTAGTGAAAATATGGAAAAGTACAAGAGCATTTTTTTTAAAAGCGAAATAGATACAAGACATGATACGTAACATTCGTATTTGGGCTTTAAATATACTTTAGCCTAAAGCATTTTTTTATATTAACCCATCAAGATCCACGTAGGGATATAACACGCGTTCAACAAATCAAAATTTTTGTTAGTATTTCCAATATCCACTGGGTGATCCTTATAGAGTGTCCCTTTCCAAACACGACATCAATAGTACTTCAATGTGGATTTGGTAATTCTAGTGTTAATGAGCTAAAGAAGATACCTATAATGTGTCATTTGTACCAATTTTCCTTTGAATTCTACAATTTTAATTATTCGCAAAGAAACTGTTTCTTCGAAGCAACATAGATATAAATTAGTCACGAGAAAAAGTAAGGAATGTTTCCAGATAGTCACCTGTCCAAATATCAATTCCAATTAAAGCAGTTTAAGTCGAATAATCGTAGGAGGTTTGGTAGCGGGCACAATGGCCGGTACGGACGTTTGTTCTTTCCAACTCCGAGTTAAGTTTCGAACTAATAGTGGAAATTTTCATTTCCGAGCGCTGTTCCAGAAAGTTTAAACCGCTTTCCTGAAAGCCAGCCCACACAGCCCAGACTTTCATTGCGCCTATTGCAAAATATCTGAACTTTCCCTAATTATACGACACTACGTCGTTGTTCTTCGCGGAATTAGCGCAATTTTCGCAAACAACCCGTCAATTCCAACTTACCTCGTCGTTTTCTCTTTCCGTTCTTCTTTCTCTCCTTGTTTGCTTTTTCATGCAACAACATGAACGCCTTGTTCGTGTTAATCGTGTGCAATTGCGAGTACCACTCGTCAAATCAAACGCAGAATTTATGAAAAGACAGAAATGGGAAATTCGTTTAAAATGAATTAACCACTTAAATGGCGTTTTCCACCTTTAAAACGAATGATAGAAGAGCGAGACGTTAATGGGGTTTTAACGCTCAATAAATTTTACACCAGCTGTCGTAACATCCTCCTGTGAAAACGATATTCAACTTAATAACCCTGACCGATCGTAAATGGCATTCTATTCTCCCATTAAAACCTTCCTTATCCCCTTTCAGGAGCCCCATCAACCAGATTGCCAAGTAAGTACCTCGTGTATAATCGCTCGAAGTGATGTACATCTGTACATATTGTTGCAAATTAAAGTGTCGAGGAGCGGAACTAATTAATATAGTGATACCTAAAATTTTACGACACCTAATTTTACAAAACCTTACGCGATATATAAATTTGACATTGGTGGTACAATTATTTCATATAATATTGTTTTACACTGTTTTATAAAACTATGCAATATAATCTGGAAAAAGCTTCATACATCCAGATGCCAAATTGAATAAATTGCGTTAAAAGTTTTAGCTTTTTAATATTATATGCATTTGAATTGATAACTATAACGGCTCTTGAAGAATTTTGCCCTTTTTGTATTTAAAAAAATACATACATATAGGCAAATACAGAGCTATATTTATATTTAAAGAAATATATAGAGTTTTTTTCAGAAAACTTCTTAATTATACAAAGGGCTCCTGATATATTATGAATTACAATCGCAGTACGATCTGTACATTTCAGACACGGGATGTGAGCTAACCAGCGAGAGTATGCCTCTTCAGAGCGCGCTGACGGCCGCAGTACAGACGTCTGTAGGCGTAACGGAGATCTCCCTAGCGTCGAACACATCGGGCAAAACTAATAACGAGCAAGTAGCGCAGCTGTAGAGAAGCCGGCTGTAATTCAGATTTGAGGGAACGCGGCATTCTGGCGGCCGGCCAACCGATAAGATCTCCGAGTCCGCTGAAGGAGGACCACGACACGTGTGAATAGTGCGAATTCGTGCTAATAAGAAGAGTATGTATTTCAAATGCGACGGAAATGTTGCACGGCAAAAAGGCAGTCGTGCAAAACTGACGAAAAGGATGTGTGCGTGCGTGCGTGCGTGCGTGCGTGCGTGCGTGCGTGCGTGCGTGCGTGCGTGCGTGCGTGCGTGCGTGCGTGCGTGCGTGTGTGTGTGTGTGTGTGTGTGTGTGTGTGTGTGTG